>CAJQZN010041801.1:80522-118410 GCA_907164685.1 Colias eurytheme | reverse complement strand
AATTTAGCACACATATAGAGGGTAACTTGGATTAACACATAGGATAGTTTTTATCCCGGAAATCCCACGGGAACGGGAACTATGCGGGTTTTCCTTTGCAAACGCGGGCGAAGCCGCGGGCGGAAATCTAGTCTATTATAATATATGGAATTTGGGTTTTATCTTTTAGGATAAGATCAAATAATTACCTTGCAATATGCAAATACTTTCATGTGTTACATCAGCGGTTATTAAACTGGTGTACAAAATGTGCATTAACTGGAACTCTATGAATTTTTAAAATAACTTATAAAATATATTTTTTTGGTTGAATTTTTTAGCCTAGTTTTAGTTTAAATGTAAAAATATTTTTAACTACATAATATTATATCTTTCTGTAGTTTATATTTTCTTTTCTATCATTCTGTGATCCAATTATTACAGAACCGCTTAATGAATTATTATTATTATTATCTTAATTCTAATAAATAGTCTAACACATAACCTATTGCGAAATTATAATTGATACAATATATTTCTCTATATAATGTGTATAGTAAATAAACTCGCATAACCTTTCGCGAAATTATAATTCGTACATTTTTTTCTCTATATTATGATTAATAATATCTTAAACATATTATAAACATATATAACATATCCATTATTTAATTTTTATCACACAATATTAAATAATATGAAGACCATTACACATACGCTGAGAGCAATTTTCTAGGCAAGTTGTACACCGTTAGATGTACAGTAAAATGCATGACGTAAATAGGTTATTTATAGTGGTTTATAATCTCGTTGCAGCTAATAGATTTACAACCGAATAGAAAAATGTCACGTTTAGTATGTTTTCGTATTATATAAGAGCTCAAATATGTGATCCGATATAAAGTTAATCTAGGGTACCTATTATATAAATAAAGGCAGGTTTTACAATGTTTTATTATGTTTTTAAATAATACTCGTGCTAAATTAAAGACAGTTATTCATTTGAATATTTTATGAATAAGTTTAACATTGTTCTTTGGGAAATGAAATTAATAATATGTATTTTATTCTTTGATCAATCTATCTACTTGAATCGTAATAACAATAGATAACTACTTGGATACAATATAACATTGTACCTATGTATTTTTGTTAATCATTATGAATCAATTAAAATTCCCCTACATTGTTTCATGTAAAAAATCTTAATACATCTTTCATTGATCATGATTTTTTTTCATATCATGCCTGCAAGTTTGTCTCATACAATTCTTGTTTTTTTTAAGTCATAAATAATAACGATACATTATATCAAGATATCCATTATCCATTAGTGATTAGTGATTGATTTCTGCAGTTGAAAATGTCGTTCTTTATACATGAACATAGCGTAGGTACATACACATAGGATATGAACATAAAAGTATGTACCTATATTCAGCTTATATACAATAATATGGCATGTATATTTAAATTAGTTAAATAATTAAAATAACATTTTTGTACAGAAAATTCCTTTAATATAATTAAAAAAATTGTAGGTGCCTAAGTCAACTTAGAAAATATGCATCTCGGGACTGGATGGATTAAATCCATATTTAATGACTGGATTGTAAATTAATTGTACTTACTACTTTACGTAACTATATTTTTTAATCTCTCAAAAATTACGTAACTGCATAGCTTAATCTTCATCAGTGATTGAATTCAAAACTACTCAAGCTTAAGGAGGGATCAATCAATATGCCAGAGCAATAATTTGTTTTTTTTACACTGCATAATTGCATACAAGTATATTGTGTCAAGCATAATATTAATTTAATAGTGTTTTTTTTGCTTAAAACGTAACAAACGTAACAAAGGTGAATGGTCATTAGAAATAGGTTGACAAAGTACCTAAATATTTAAATGTAACTCGTGCTATTTGCAATATTTTGTTACAAATTTACAAGAATGCATGCAATAAAAATTGAATTTACGCAAATTAACATGACTTCATATTATTTTAATGTTAAGTTAGTTGATACTTGATAGACTTTTTTAGACTTTTCAAAAAAGGAGGAGGTTCTCAATTCGACTGTATTTTTTTCTAATGTTAAGTAATGGTTAAGTAACTTTACAGGTACGTTAATGACAAGATCTCCTTTTGTTTACATTTATGAGGGTTATAATATTCCATTTACCTATAAGGAATATTTAATTTATTTTTCTCACAATCCACAACCATTTATAACTCTAGATTAGAAGCTGAGTACTTCTAAAAACTTTTATGTCAAACTTTTGTAATGTACGGTCTGCATCTTAGTTCCCGAATCTCAGTAATTTATGGGCTATATATCAAAAACCATGTGACATCTCCAACAGACTGGTAGAGTACCTATAGCGCTTGTATAGCCTATTTAGGCTTTAATTATATATCTATATTAATATTATATATGTATACAGGCGTCTTATAAATTAACTTATGCCTCTGACTCTACAGTGGGCTTTTTCAAATTGAGCTTTTTCTTGGTTCAAAGGTTCATCTATAAAGGCATTGTTCCCTTCACGTGCAAATATACTATCATAATAATTAAATTAATAAATGTAGATAGAAACTACAAAATATACATTTCAATTGACAACTTCAGAATTATTGTAACCGGCAACCAAATGTGTCCGCGTCGGCGCAAAAATTAGGTGATAAATATAACGAGTTTCTTTTATATTAGTGACCAAATTTCAGTAGATAAATTACGAAATATATGCTAATTACATATACCAATATATTTGAAAGGTACCTATCTACTGTATGTATAATATTAAAATTTTTTTTCATGACCCAATGCGATCCTATTCTTATTTATAGAAGTCATTTAATAACGAGATGGATGTTTTGATTAATATGAATAAGATAGGTAATTTCAAGTCTGATAAAAACACACGGAATGCCACTTACGTAAAACTTATTTAAATAAAATGTAAACTTCATGAATGCGCATTGTTTACGACTTAAACGGCGATAAAATTTATAACTTAAATCATAAATATAAAATATAATGCACTAACGTATAATAATATATTAAATACTTTTAACTTAATACACACATGTTCACATATTGCCTTAAAAACATTATTTATAAAAATATAATATTTACCACACACATATTTTTTATCCCTAAAAAAATTAAAAAAATCCCTAAACTTACACCTGCGTGCACGCACTACAACTCACCTCAATGATATCCCATTATCCCATCAGAACTGTTAAACAAAAACAACCATAACAAACGTCACTCAGAACCATATAACCGCGTTTTGGTCTGGCAAAACCGGCCAGCTTAAGAGCAGCGTTGTAACTGCAAGCCGCAACACACGGCCCGAAGCACCACAATCGAGTGACGTCACGAAAAGAAAGGTTACTGCTGACCAATTGGAGAAAGTATTGAAAGTGCAAGTTCAAAATTTTCGGAACTGGGCCGTACTGAGATTTGGACGCTAATGAATTGGATGTGGATTGTTTACCGAAGCTTTTGACCTACATTTTTGATCTAATCCAAATTACAATTTTTTAGGTCACTAATTATTATTAGCAATATTTTTAAGAATTATTAGAATCAATATATAATTAGTGACAAAAAAATCTTATTATTGGCAAATATTTCCAATAAATTATTTAATTAGTGACCTTTTTATCTTTATCTCAAAGTACTTGATTTTTTTTAAATATTAACTATCTAATACCTAAGTACCTAATAAGTAGTTTATATTATTATACTTTTATTATTATGTATTAAGTTTTTTTTAATACTTATCTACTTTTAATTTTTATTCGTTACGTAAACCATCTTATGTTGCAACAGATGACTTAATATGATTAACATATGCATGCAAATTAAGATCTCAATATGCAACATTGTTACGGTACTTAAATTCTATTAAAAAACTCGCATGAGTAGCGAGAATAGTATCTTTTTGCTATAAATGCATGAATTAAGCCAATTACAATAAATTATGCATATATGTAACAATGGAAAAGCTTGTAAAGATTTTTTCATCCTCTTATTTACATAATCGGGCATCTAATCTCTGATGGGTTTATAAGGCTTCAGAATAAATCCTTCGTTTATTAACAACAAACAACAAACCGTAGTCTAACTTAAGACTACCGCCTTTTAATACAGTGGTTGACGCGTTAACGTAGCACCGAGGGGTCCAAGGTTTGAATCCCGGTGGAGACGAAGAAAAAAAATGTCTCGGTCTGGACAGAAGATTGATCACCAACTTAAAGAATATCGATCATAATCATAATCATAATCATTTATTCACCATAAATACAAAATTAAATACATAGAAATAATTATCTTACTTAATTAATTAAACATAAAAATACAAGGATATTATAATAGGACCTGATGATTAAAAAGATAATATGACCTGCAGACCAACACTAAGACAGCTTGTATCGTAGGCCTGCAACCCTTCCTGATTACACAATAAGGTAAGTGGTACTCATTATATTTCAGGTATTAAAAATTATCTGATATTATCAATCAAAATTATGAAAATTATTTTATACATAAAGATAAAACATTATTTAAACATATTAAGATTAAATTTACATTTTTATTTATTAATTTATAAACTAAATGAAATCTGCGCCTATATTAACGCCTTTATTTATAAGTGTGTAACTATGTGTGAATATTTGTGTGTGTGTGTGTGCGTGCGTGTGTGTGTGTGTGTGTGTGTGTGCGTGTGTGTGTGCGATTTGTGGCAAGACAGAGAAAATAACATGGATCAGACAATAACTTTAAGCATTCTCTCAACAGCTTCATAATCACACTCAATCAACCAGTTTCTTATGGCACTGTTGGCATCTCTTATGGACATCGAAGGCAGAGCTACAATATCTTTGGCCATTCTATTGTATATGAGAGGTCCAAGAAATGCTTGCTGGCGTTGAGCAAGTTTAGTGCTTGTTTTGGGCTTAGAGAAGACTTTATCTTTCCTTCTTTTACCTATAGGGTTAGAACTGATTAATTGGTGCTGATTTAAGAGAATTTTTTGAATAAAGAGTTGTCTTACAGTTAGTACCCCACATTCAGCGAATAACTCTGATGTACCAAAATAAAAAGGCCTGGAAATGGCGACTTTCAATACCGCTCTTTGAGCCCGTTCCAGAATTAACATATTGGTACTTGGAGCACCTCCCCAAGAACTGCAGCAATAGGTTAGTAGTGGCTTACATAGTGCATTGTAGACTTTAATTATTAGGTCACGATCTGCGACTTCACGGAGATTTTTAAAAACATAAATGAGCTTTCGAATTCTCTTACTTAGATACTCAATGTGAGGTTTCCAGCAGAACCTGCTGTCTAGGATAATTCCTAAGTACTTGATGGAGGTGACGCGTTCCAGTTCAGGACATGCACAGGAAGAAATTTGGCAGCTCAGATGTGCCTTCAATGAAATTTGCTCAGGACGATTACGCGTTTGGGAGAAAAGTATATACTTGGTCTTTGCTATATTAAGGGAAAGCTTATTATTCTGAAGCCAAGTAATTACTTGTTTTAATCCTTCCTCAGCATTTGACTGAGCCTCCTGCCAACTGTTCCCAGTGAATATTAGAGCTGTATCGTCAGCATAGGAGAAAATTTTACCTTTCTTCAAGGAGATATTAAAGAGGTCATTAACGTAGACCAAAAAGAGACTCGGGCTGAGTACACTGCCTTGAGGTACACCATAGCTAACTTCCCGTTTTTTACTGATATAGTCACCAATTTTAGTTTTTTGTTTCCTGTTTGTCAGATAATCTTTTAGTAGAGACAGTGCATTCTCCCTGATACCTACTTTCTCTAGTTTATCCACAAGGGTGGGTATGGAAACCGTATCGAATGCCTTTGCTAAATCAAGAAAAACTCCAACTACTTTTTTTCGTTTGTCCAAATTATCAACAATGTATTCTGAGATATTGGATACCGCATTTTCAGTTGATCGGCCCTCCCTAAAACCATATTGCGATGAAGATAGAATTTGGTATTTTTCGAGAAAACTCACTAGTCGTTTGTTTATTACTTTTTCAAGCACTTTGGATAACACCGGGAGAATAGAGATGGGTCTGTAGTTTTCGACACTATCGCTGCACCCACCCTTATGAATAGGAACAATTATAGAAGTTTTAAAAGCATCAGGGAAAATCCCTGTCGTGAGACTTCGGTTGCAAATGTGAGTTATGACGGGCACAAGCACAGTAGCCGAGCTCTTAATGATTTCCGCTGTGATACCATCACATCCCGCTGCACAATCACTCTTTAAATATTTAATTATGCCAAGTATTTCGTCTGGGTCTGTTTCTAACATGACAATGGAATTAGTTTGTGAAAGAGTATGGTTTATTTTAGTTGACATAGCTGTGGCTTTAATCTTCTCAGCTAGAGTCTTTCCCACGCTAACAAAGTAATCGTTTATAAAGTTGATAGAGCTAGTTGGGTTATCCTTTACTTTAATTAGGCCCACATTTTTATTTTCATCTCTTTCAGTATTAGTGACTTTTTTTTATTGCCTGCCATGTTTTTTTGATATTGTTTTGATGTTTTAGAAGTTCAGCTTTGTAATAATCTCTTTTCAAGTTTTTTAATAATTTCGTACAAAAGTTTCTATAACGTAGGTAAGTAATCCTTAGAATTTGGTTATTAGGAACGTCTTTCAGTCTTATGTGCATGTTGTCTCGAGTCTTTATACAACGGAGAATTCCAGGTGTAATCCACGGTTTTAGTATTCGTTGCTTACCTTATCAGGTAAGCAACGAATACTAAAACCGTGGATTCTTAAAGGTCTTAGAACAATATTTCATGAGGTTAAATAACTTACAATACAAAATATCTGTAGCCAAATTAACATCCATTGCTTCGAGAACCTCACTAAAGTCAGCAGCCTTCAAATCATTGCATAATTTTATTACGTCAATTTTAGTTATAGTTCTACTAAAGCTCAATTTACTAGATTTTTCTTTAATTATATTTAACATAACTGGCTTATGGTCAGTTACATAAGTGTCAATAATAAGTGTGGTATATTGACACCTTGTTTTGAGCATTACATGATCAAGGCACCTATTCCCACGGGTTATCAGCGTGTGACTAGCTAGAAGTCCATGACTAGCTAGTAAATCCAGGTAAGTGGTAGAATGTTTGTCTGTACTATTGGAATGGATGTCAATATTTATATCTCCTATAACCGAGATAGTCTTGCATTTAGAAACCGTGGTAAGGACTGAATCCAACGAGTGCAGAAAAGGATCTATTCCCGAAATGGATGGTGATCTGTATAGGGCCACAATAGCGATTTCATTTCCCACATTCAGAAGAAGGCAGTTAGCGTCTTGAAATTTTGGCTCTTTAATAGATATATCCAGACCGCTTTTTGAGTAAACAATTATGCCTCCATTTTGATTTAGACAGTTTTTAGTAGACGATGTGCTATAATTGTTCATTTTCGGATAAGGCTTCTCATTGTCTATCCAACACTCTGTTAGTATTATGATATCACATTGCATATCTAATCTTTGTATAAGAACTTCGAGAGCTGGATAATTTTTATTAATACTTCTAATATTATATCGATCAGTGGAACGGATGTAAAATGCATCTGCCCCTTACCCATCTAGGGGACATGGGACTTCACTGAAGAAGTAAGAACATACATAAGACATCACGCGAGAAATTATCGCATGCGAAACATTTAGACACAATAAATCACTAAAACAGTTCACGTTTTGCATATGAATATTTTTTCTAGTCATTTCTTTGTAGCCGATGTGACGTAACATTCACTTCCTAAACTCCAAAATAGTAGTCTAGTTTCGTAATTTATCTTATCTAACAGAGCGGAAATTCAGGTATTTTATATGTAAACGGTAAACAAGTGTGTTAATTCTGATTAGTTCTGTACATTTGAGATGTAGAGCCATATTTAGTTCAATTTTATATGGTTTTTCTTGTTGTAATATCGTTATATCCGTGACAGTTGCACTTTCACTGACAAATAAACTAATATGGAACTACTCGATATTTTGTTTGATAAAGTCTGATTACTTAGTACAAAATAAATTCCATCAATAATTTTTAAAACGTTCTACTTTTATATTATACTTCCTAAAAATTATTTATCTTATTAGATTCAATATTAAAGAATATATTTTATCCTAACTTTATACCTTGCACTACCAAATTATCGACAAGCATGCCCGCGGCGATATTTCCTAATGGCTACAACTTGTGTCTTCAAGAAGTGAGTGTACCTCCATCTCAAAGAGACGGCAACGCATCTGCAGTCTGCAGAAGCCTCTGTAGACGAATATGGGCGGTTGAATCGCTTACGATCAGGCACTCCACAAGCCCGTTTGCCCACTCTTTTATAAAAAAAAGACGGGTTGCACTCCGGGAGTGCCGGCAGAAGTGAAAACTTGATTATTAACGTTGAGCATGTTTGATATCCATCCGTCTTACGCTTTTTCGATCAGGTCACGTGTCCTGACGCGAGTTTAAGATTTTATACCCATTACAGAAAAAGTGCTCAACGCCGCTAAAGAAGTTTTCACTTCAAAAAATAGTTTATACGCTTATTACCTAGTGAAAGAATGTCAAACACTCTTTCATAATATTTAAAAATTATTTTATAACATTAATGAACATTATGAATATATGCGGAAGACCGGAATTATATAAGAATTATAAAATTAAACAATTAATTAATATGCATAAGTGCGTGTTTTTATTTTATAAGATAAAATCATAACGTGGTAGCATGGACGAATTAGTCACTGATGTAAGCGGGTATTACTGCAAAAAATACACTGTACTATGTAGTTACCTATATAGTTTGATACGCCAGTGTCGTTATAAAATAATCGATTTGGTGTTTTAAAGTGATATTCTTTAATCTTTATGAAATTTAAATATGTTTCAGCGTTATTTAACGTAGGTACAAGCTTTTTGGCTATGCCATAATATATGCATTTAATATACATATAATTAAAAAGATTGACTCGGAAATAACTGTCTATATTGAACTGCCGAAAAAAACTAGCCTAGAATATTTTTATCTTTAAAGATTTGTGAATCACTTAAATTTTATAGCGTTAAAATATCTAAAATATAAACACGTAATACTACTATTACTTACTACCTAGTACCTAATCCAGGCTATCAACTAGTTGTCATTACGGTAAACATTTTCAGCGTGAGTTTCAAATTTCACAACAGCATTGCCTAGTGTTTGTCTTTCGGAGAAACAATGAGTTCAGACAATTTACAATTAGTCGCAATGCGCTGTTCGCTGATATTACTTTATCAAATAATCTAAGAGAATATCATGATTAACCATGTAGCAAAGAAAGGGTTAAAAGTTTCTGATCTATATCTATATGCCTCTATGTAATGCGACTATATATTTTACATAATATGTATTCGCTTCGTGACATCAAGAGCGAATAATTCGGTATCGAGATTGTTTCAGTTTTTAATCGAATTATATTTTCCAAGTACAGTGGTGGATCAGTGGTGAGGACCCCAGACTTCAAATTGATAAGTTTCAGTTAAGAGACCAAGTGGGCGTGCATGTTGATAACATCACCACTACTCGAACGAAGTGAAGGAAAACATCGTGAGGAAACCGACATGTCGAAGAATTAAAAAGTTCGACGACATGTGACACCCACATGACACTTGGCCAGCGTGGTGGATTATGGCCTGTACTCACATAGGAGGCCCGTGTCCCAGCAGTTGGAACGTATATGGCCTGATCATGATGATGATGAGGATATTTTCCTCGAGTAATCAGATATCAATCAGCATAGCTATGTTTCCAATGCAAGAACACAATCCTCGTTCTGGCATGCCACGATGTTTCATGTTTTCCTTCACTGGTAGAGGCTTAGTGGTGATGTGTAAAATGACTAGTAAATTGAGAAATCAATCAAATTTTTGATCACTTGTTGAATGTTGTCATTGTTTGATGAAAATAGGATCGATGGATCTATCTCTGCTAATACGATTGTCTCATTAGTAAAATTAAGAATATTTGTAATTTATTTGGTATCTGTTGCAATTTCTATTGGCCTCACTAGATAATGTTATTTTTTTTGTTTAGTCTAGTCTCTTAGTGTAATAGTGAAGGGAGTCAGTTCCTATTGCTTTGCACGAATTCGAATTTAATTGATTCGGAATGGTCAAAATTAGAAGAGACAGACGTCGAAATTTTTGAGAAACGAAATGTAACGAAAACAACTGCTTATGTTTAAATCGAAAAAAATATACCCATTTACAATCATATTAAAGTTATCTTGGTATTTCAAAGAGCTATTTTTCATTATAATTAATTTTCATTAATTTCTTAATTCAATCCTATATACTTCCAAAATCCTATATAAGACGATCTTATTGCTTTGAATGAGAATAGACGATGGCACATTATTTGGTGAACTTTTAATCCCCAGCCTTAAAGACAAATTCTAATATTAATGTTCAAGAGCTGATTACAGAAGTTTTTAATATATTAATCGGAATATTTTTTACTCCTAATTAACAAGTTATATAAAAAACTAGCGGTCCGCCCCGGCTTCGCCCGTGGTACATATTTCGCAATAAAAGGTGCCAAATTTCATAAAAATCGGTTGAGAGGTAAAGCGTAACAGACAGACAGACATACAGAGTTACTTTCGCATTTATAATATTAAAATAAGTAGGAAAGTATCGATTTATTGTAGGTTTAATCGAGTAAATGTGAAATTTTGAAATAAATGCGAATTTACAACTCTGCATATTCTGTCTAATGCAATGTGGATATACAGTACAGTTTCTTAACGTAGTCGTGATAATCGTATTGAGGTTTATGCGGGAAATATTTTAAAACCGTTTATTTGCTGATAACTTACCGTTATTTGTACATGTTTGCGCTTTTGAATTTCATTATGTTTTTATTGAAGTAGTTTACTCACAAAATGTTTGCTACTGGTTTAACTATGTATATTATAAAAAACAAAACACTCTCATTCGATGCTTTTTTGTCCGTATACAGTTGCAGGTTCAGACAGACATAACTTTTAAAAGTTCAACATATCAATTTCATAAGTCTTGTAACGATTAAGTATAATTATTATTGAAGTGAGTTTTAAATTTCAATTGTAGGCAAATTTTGGTGAAATTACCTCTATTGTCATGATATTTGAACAGTTGTAAAAAGTCTCTATAATCAGCTCAATGTTTATATATTACTAAAATAGCTCTATATAATACGTAAGAGTTTGCTATATATATTGTTTTAACTTTTGATAGTTTATAATTTATAATTTATAATAATTGTTAAGAAAAGCCACTCAGACAGCGACAGCACCCCACGCCCCCTGCAAGCAGGGGATGAACGATCATCGAGGGCTGGAGCCAGCTGACTCCGCCCGCCTCACGCTCAGGGCACCGCGCCACGTCTCCTCATCATGGCTGGTCTGATCCTACATAATGTAAGAGTTCTCGTGAAGAGCTTACTATAGAAATGATCCTATGAAGTAAGGTCTTGTCCGCTGGTACATTTCTCAAATCAATTGTGTGTTTGGAAATAAACTTCAATAGCGCGATATAGAACATGCGAATACCCACCTAGCGCCATCTATTGAGTGTTTTGGTATTTAGTACAGATAAGATGACAGATGTGAGTATGTGACAATTAGAATAACATGTGACATTTTAATACTGACACTGTATAAATAGATACAGCTTGTGATACAGCTCTACATTTTAATTTATAGTGTATGTTTCAGAACTTTTTATATGACAAGTTCAAGATACTCTAAAAATAAATATAGGCCAAGTGCGAGTCATATACGTCACGCCGGAACAACGTATATCTTGCCAAGTACCTGTCTACTGACTAAAGAAATTGTATTAAATAACACTATATAAGATAAACTCGTATGTTTATCCAAAGTGACATTATATTTCAATAATGTACCTAATCTTAATGTAGTATAATGTGGGTTCTAAAAATAGACAAACAACAAATATATTATTATTAAGTAACTAGCGGTCCGCCCCGGCTTCGCCCGTGGTACCTACATGTTTAAATTAATTATTTATAGCTCTAATTTATTTTTTTAAATTCAATACCTAGTAAAATAGGTTCAGAAATTGTACACTAACAATAAGACTAACAAGTAAATTGTAGAGCAAACAACGCAAGGAAATAGAGATGAATAATTTTAAATTACAGGGTAAAATAATAAGAAAATGTTTGTTCAATGGCAATATTATATTTTATTATAATAACTAAATTTTGACGACAACATGTTGAGGCTCATTTTTACCAATTGTGTAGGGTCTCTAAAGCAGACAACAACAAATATTAATCAGTATATAGAAGCTTGTATACTATGTCTCTACATTATTTACTATAACATATAAACATATTTTAATTCAATAATAAAATGAGTTCAGAAATTGTACACTAACAAGTAAATTGTAGAGCAAACAACGCAAGGAAATAGAGTTGAATAATGTTAAAATACAGGGCACAATGTTTTCTAACAAGTTTATTCTTCTAAGTAAATTCTAACCTCAATCGCGTACGGCTTCAGGTTTAACCCGTTTTCAGAGTTATTTTAATTGTTTGTACATACTTATGTATGCTTATATCGAAGAAAAGATTCGTTCTGTCGTATAGACAATTTTAAATTTATTTTTTATATTATAATTATGTGTATTTTGTGTTGTGTGTGTTTAATTATGTCAAACATAAGAATACATAATAGCCCACAGAAAGGAGAAGTTTGTGACCAAACTCCTGCGAGTCGGCTTGACCGATTTGAGTAAACTATTTTAGCCAAATTGATAATGATGTCGTTTGCCATACTTACATAAAACTTCAAGACCAACAGATATACAATATAAAAGAATATAATATAAGTCAAGTATTTTGCACAAAAACAAAACAGACATAACATAGGGGATAAACGTGATACGATTTGTATTAGTCACGTGCGTGCTTCAATACAAATGCTTCCCGTTCCGTCGTTAGTAACCCTCGTCTATGAGACGCACTTATGAAGGAAATTTTAGCACGTAAAACAATTGCCCAATTTTTCTGTTTGATTATTAATTGGATAGAATAAGTACGTAACTTATAACTATAGAAACATTTAAAAGGAAGAACTTTGCTTTAGCAATAAATGATGTCCTTTTTAATGCCCTTTTTTATAAACCTATATAAATAACTAGCTTTACGCCCACAGTTTCGCCTGCTTAGTCTAAAACCTAATCAATTATATACTAAAACCTTCCTCGTGACTCCACTCTATCTTTAAAAAAAATCCGAATCAAAATCGGTTGCGTAGTTTTAAAGATTTAAGCATACAGGGACTATGTAGTGATAAAGAATTAAATTTTTTTATTTTTCAGCATACACTATAAACATATCTACCTAACAATGAACATAATTATAGAGGGGGCATATTTAAAGATTTATTCTTGTATTATATTATAAGTAGGTACATATTAACTTAATAATAAGAGTATGAAGCCTTGTATTGTGTATAGTATTTTCACTATACATGTATTTTTAATATTATTTGTAGAGCGGGAAACGCTTGCAATCCTTCCGTAGTCATCTACATCTACAAAGCCAAAGCTTTTGAATAGGAATTGAAAAGCATAAGTAGTTTATCAATAAACTTTGACAAACCAAATTGCTAATTGTTTTGTTAATAAAGAGGTAGATAGTCAATTAGAAAATCACACAAATTAAAAAATACTAGAACGAAAGTTTCTCGTACCGCTGAGCTGTGAACTCAAAAGATGCACTAAAACAAGGCATTGTTATACAGCACTGGGTCAATGGTTTCTACGATTTGAGGTCAACTCAACCTTTACTTAACAGTTTCTTGTTTAATGATAATTGAGAATTTGGATTGCGTCGTTAGTTTTTATTTTAACGGCGGTATTGTTTTTCATTTGAAGTAAAACTTCTTTAGGCGCATTGAGACTAAAATTTCAAGGTTGCGTGATGGCAATACCGTCACGTCATGGAGTAAGGCGACGATGTTGGTTTCTTTGAATCTTGCCATAGAAGTTTCACTTCTGACACGTGTGCTCGGCACACACGCGCTTTTTTGTAAAGTAGTGTAAAAAATGTGATAAATGACTGTTTATAAATTAAGTACTTACCGTTAGTTTTTGAGGATTTTAAAGAAGTTTATAGGTAAATTAAAGTGCGGCAAAAAGCATCCTTCTTAAAACAACATACATAGGTCCTTATTTTTCAAGCTTGTATTTCTTCTAACTTCGTTAAGTGCATTAATGAATACTTAAGGTTAATTTTCCTTAGCAATCCTAACAATAATTATTCCAATTTGTAACAAACATGAGATTTTAACAACATCAATGCTTTTGTTTTCAAATTTTTGAAATGTTAAGTTGAACTGCTTTCTTGTTTATTAGTTAGGAAGAATGAAAACTGCTTGTTTACAAAGAAGGTTAATTATCTTACTTGGAAGTATGATAATTTGACCATGTGAAATATGTGAATTACTTTCTCCGGGAACATTTTTTACTATCTTTGCTTCTGTTTTTATATTGAATGCACTTACTACCGCGTTATAATGTGTTAATATAAAATATTTTTAAATTCACACGGAGAAGAAAGCTTTTTTGAAAACGGCGACAACAGTTTTTATTGAGCCTTTTCCTTAAAATTGCTTAGATGAGAAAACTGTTCTCAAAAACAATAGTTTCTCAAAAACGGAAGACCGTTTTTAACTTAAGTATATTATATTACTTATATTATTATTTGTGTTATCTATTTCAAATTAAAAACGACCCAGTTAATCATCTTTGACTTTATTAGTGCAATTGTTACCCCTACCAAGGTTTAGATTACATATAAGGGTTCTTTTTATAAGGGCACTTCTAGGAAGGATACTATTGGTTTTTTGCAAACACGTCCCTCGCACATCTATAGTGAAAAAGCACCCTTCCACCACCAAATTCGTCTTTTGTTTTCCATAAGTGACGTTTCTTATGCTCCTCTTCACAATGGGCAGCGTTGGGCAAGCAGAGGCAATCACGATAGTATAGAGGGCAAGGACGACGTAGTGGCGGCAAAAATGGACGATCATTTGTTGGGCCAACGCTGTCCATTGTGAAGAGGGCCCATTATATCGCAATTTATACACAATTGCAGCTAATCGCCCATGACGGAACACGAGACACGCGACAGAGATGGGATTGAAATCGAGTTCGTTTCGTGTTACAGATCGATCGTGAACAATTGTTAATTGAATACATTTCCGATAATTTGGATCACGGGAAATTGGGTGCGTGAAAATATGCTATAACAGTTTCATATGTGGAGAGGGAAAAGTTGTGTAACCAAGGGCCTTCAAGGGAAATTGGGTAATTTTTAATTAGTGTCTATTCTCTATGGGTGAATTATGTTTCACTATTACGTAATTGTTTATATATCAAAAAATACCAATATGTTTTTTCAACATAAAATATCTTATTATTATGTTTAATTACCTTTCCGCCCGCGGCTTCACCCGCGTTTTCAAAGAAAAACCCGCATAGTTCCCGTTCCCGTGCGATTTCCGGGATAAAACCTATCCTATGTGTTAATCCAAGTTACCCTCTGTATGTGTGCTAAATTTCATTGTAATCGGTTTAGTCGTATTTGCGTGAAAGGGTAGCAAACATACGTATATACACATACATGATTACATCCATCCTCACAAACTTTCGCATTTATAATATTAGCAGGATAGGATATGATAGTTAAGATAAATAGAGATAGATTATAAGATTTGTATTTATTATATTATAATAATTTTACCTAATTAGCTAAGTCCCATTCGATCTTCCTTGTTAAGGATTAGGATTATCTTCAACCTGAAGGTATATAACGCTGATTTTACTATTAATTTTCAAATAAGAAGAAACAATTATATTCTAAACAGTGTGGTTGGCTAATATTGAAGGAGTCAGAAAATACATACGATTATAAAGGATTGTACAATTAAAAGATTAACATCTAAATCCGACATTAGTTATAATTTAATACGCGTATTATTGTTTTTCTGTTTTCTTTCTAGTATTTATTGACTAACCTCGATTTGTATTTCGACAGTTATGGATATGTACGGAATCATACAATTATGACCATTATTTTAAAGGATATTTCATAATATTATGTTGCAAATTGCAATGGATATAAAATTTATTGGGTACATATACTTTGTTTTTTGCAACAGGGCGATGTTAGAAATTTTATTCGTACCCAATCATAGGGAATAAGTAATATGGATTAAAAACACAAACAAATTTATTTCTGTTTCCTATAGTAACATTACTTCGCAGAACGACTCGACTGTTATGACTAGGAATTTTCACAATTAATTTTAGTCTCTCGTACCTATTTTTACATAATTAGGTACCTAACCTATTTTTGTTTTTCTACAAAAAATTACAGGTTTCAATATAACACTGTTTCCTTACATTAAATAGTTTTTAAATAACAATGAAAGTGAACTTTCGGTTTTAAACATTAAAACACGAAGCTACTGTTATAAGAAGTTGCAAGTCATTTCCTATTACGGTGCGACTTATCACGCCTTGTCCAATCTGTAGATAATTCATTGTATTATGTTTTACATCATTAATTTATAAATATTACATGAGATTTTTATTACATTCTTTGAGTACCTAATAAATTTTCATAATCACTTTTTAAAATAAAGGTTCCACAATGGTAAGAGAACTATGATTTTTTTAGGAACAAGGGAAGTTTATGTATTTCATGTAGGAATTCTATAGATATGCTGTTAGATTGTATTAATTATTATTAAATAAATCTATGTCATTTGTATTGCTACTATCAAAATATTAAATTGTAATTATTATTGCAATGTTGTCTATACGCTTCAGTTTTTGTACTAATTTTCGTGAATTATTTTTGTAGTGTTATATTCCAAGTTTCGATGTATTTTTATGAAATTCATCAGAGCAAAATTAAAAAGCAAACATTTAAATAGTTCAAAAGAGTGCACTATAAAATTGTTATTTTAAATTACTTACTTTATTGATATATGCGTTGGCGTGATGGCTATATTTTTTTATCAAAGTTCATCGACTTTATACAATATGAAATAAAATTGCATTTTTTGTCATCGAACACACGTCTTAAAATTAACTGACCGAAGAATGATATAAAAACTGTGCAATTCGTACTAACAAAAAGGGCATTCTGTCTAAGAATATTGTAAAGATTATATTCATCTCTATCTTTCTTTTACAAAAACTCATGTTTAATTAGTATTTTCTTGTATTCGATTTTGTTTAATTATCATTATTTTTTAGTCAAGTGTTTATAGCTGCAATTCATAACTCTATGACAAAAAGGATATTTACCTGAAGCCTTCAAAACTATCAAAATGGACACTTCCTCATTTTCAGGAAGCAAGTCACCAAGAAAGCTGTACACATAAAATAATGTTATGTGTTAAACATTAATCCAATAGCATAACTTTTATCTTCACTTTCTATTCATCTAGACGTCGATAATATTGTCAAATCATGATTACAGATTCATCGTAAGCAGATTTCATCAATAGATGTGTTTTGTAACAGATTCAAATTCACTTTCTTTTCTCGTTACATGTTACTAAAGATGGCTATTTTTAAATATTTAACAGTCTTTAGAAGTTTATGTGAATTACATAGTATACTATGTATTCTCTAAGGTATAAGCCTTGGAGTATAACCTTGGAGAGTGACATACACTAGTTTTGCAATATAACTTCAAAAGGGGCAAACAGGGCATCTAAATATGTATGTATAGTAAGTTGTCACGGCATTACGTGAAATGCATACGAGTGAAGTCGCGGATGCAAAACTAGCTAAAAATTGAATTTTATTTGTAGTTTGAACTATGAGAGCTTAACTTCAAAAGGGGACAAACAGGGGATCTAAATATGTATGGAGGTTGTCACGGGATTACGTGAAATGCATGCAAGCGAAACCGCGGGCGCAATACCAGTTACCTACTCATTATGTGGAATTTTATTTTTGTCGTTTGAACTATCAGAACTTAACTTCAAAGGGGTCAAATGGGGGATCTTAATATGTATGAAGGATGTCACGGGATTACGTGAAATGCATGCAAGCAAAGAGCCGCGGGTGCAAAACTAGCTCATAATTGAATTTTATTTGTCGTTTGAATTATGAGAACAAAGCATTACGTAATTTGAATATAATTTCTAAGAAGAACAGGAATCATGTAAACTTGGACGCGTGTCAGCAAAAAGCGATTTCATCGGCGTTTTTCACAGTAACTAGGTATTTAGTATGTAAATCGGTAATTATACACAATTGATCATGAAAGCATTCGGTAGAACGTAACATGCATTTATATGTGATCTGAAGAAAATAAATTAAACCAAACGAGACATTTACTTGTACTTCTTTACATAATGCCGTCTTGTTTCAAACTCAGCAGAGCTGATAATTACTACCGAAAAACATACTGAACATTTTTTCTTTCATCAATATCTAAGTATATACAAATAGGTACAATAGCTTTCCAGTAGCTACTCTAAGAGTAGCTAAGGAGGAAATAGCAGTATTTATTTATTATGCACATTTTCTTCTTAATAACTCCTCCCAATACAGAAACTCCGTATTAGACAAGACAACAGTGACTATACTATTTCAATACAATATAGACTATACACTATCGAAAAAGTCACCGTCATTTACCGTCTCTATCAACAAAGTGTCATCAAGCTAAAACGTGATCAAAATTCGCCACACTATGAGGGTAATTTTTCGCCCAGTGTCTTCTCATTCTATTGGGAACGGGGTACCATTTTCCCCGGATGGCCTTCTAATGGTATTGCGAAGGTCAATATTATTAAGGTATAGTGACTTAAAACTTCAACATAGGTATGTTTGGTCAAAGTGTTTTCAAAACTGGCACTACAACTCAAAACAAACAGCGAAATCAATGGAAATTTAAGTATAGGATTCTGCACTAAACTTATGAACTTTACAGTTTTTTTCAATTTACCTTAAGTGTATTACGGGAAAGAATAGTAAAAGCTATTTTTCTGACCGGGCTATCCATTTGCTATATTGTATACGTAGTATATTATTAATAGTCTGTGTTATTACCAAAGAAACGAATCAAAAGTAGTTTTAAACATAAAGTTTATGGTAAAATACGATCAATAGATTGTTGAATAAAAACGTAAATTTTAGCTTTGGGCTTCTGCCCTGTTTTGTGTTGTGGGGGGCACTGAAAACCAGCGTTATGCCGACCATGTCGACATGACATATGCTGAGGGCCTCACCATTTAGGTCGCCACACTAATTTCTTTTCGTGTTTTAGTTTAATTATTTTTGTTCATTAGTCTTTATTTTTTTTTTACGTGTTATTTCTTTTTTAAATTTTGTTATATTTATGTTCTATGTGGTGTACCTAATAAAAATGATTTTCTTTCTTTCTTTCTTTCTTTCTAAATAGTAATAAATATGTAAAAGTAATGCTAATACTTGCTTATGAGACAATTATTCATTATCTAAAATGCATTTACACCACGATATTAATGGAGTTTTTTGTTATAATTAAAAAGTACTTCAAACGCTTCATTAATTTCCAAAGCTAACGGTTTATTGCAAGACGCTTTGTAGTTAAGAAATATTATGATAATACAAGTGGGTTATATCAAAGGAAATTATGCCAAGGGAAAATGTAAGTGGGTAGATGTTTTATTTGTTGAACACCATCTTGTAAAAAAAATACCAGACTTTCAAGTGGGTAGGTAATTCACAAGTCTAGATTATTTTGTTACCAGAGCTCTAAGGTGTACTTTTTCTTGTACAAGATAGTTAAGAATCCACATTGCACATATTTATAATAATAAATTAGAATAGAAAATATATAAAAATATTGCAGTGCCTCTAAAATATATGCCATTATTTTTATTGAAATTTGTTAACTTTACTTTATTATCATAATTAGATTCACACTACTAAATTAAGGTTACTTACAACTAAAACAAACTTCAATTAAAACTAAAAAATAATATAAATACCTAGTTGTATATAATTTGCGAAATTTCTCTAATTTATTATTACCTAGAAAGAGGTTATTATGACAAAGACCATTTGCTTAATTATATCATATAAAAGTTTATGCAATAATATGCATAATATTATATTGGCACTGATAATAATTCAAATTCTAATGTCTTCTAGACCGGATTCACCGATTCATAATAAACGAAGATTTATTATTATTTTATATAAAATTATCAATTTAATGAGCTAAGTTATAAGAACACGAAAAAGTATAAACACAATTTTAAAATATAGAGCATTTTATTGCATTTATTGATTTTTTTACATAGGTAATATTTTTTTGGCTAGATTATGTTTGTAAAAACGTCCATCGTTTACTCGTTAGTTGTTAGTTGTCAATTCGTATAATATTTTTATCATTTATGTGTTTATATTTTATAGCCACAAATTGTTTTTTAAATACTGAATACTTAACCACCAAGTAACTGCATGCTTTTATATTATTATGCTTTAATAGAGAAGTTTATTTACAAACAATCCATACTAATATTATAAAAGCGAAAGTAACTCTGTCTGTCTCTCTGTTACTCAATCATGCCTAAACTACTGAACCAATTTTCATGAAATTTGGTATGGAGATATTTTGATACCCGAGAAAGGACAAAGGCTACTTTTTATCCCGGGAAAATGATGTAATCCCGGAAATCCAACGGGAACGGGAACTATGCGGGTTTTTCTTTGATTGCGCGGGCGAAGCCGCGGGCGGAACCCTAGTGCTCTATAAGTCTATAATATGTAGTTCCATATTACAGGACGGATGGACGTACGCAAAAGTTTATATTATAAGCTACTTTACACAAACTTGTATGGGACTCAAACCTAAAGTAAACCTACCGCTTAGGCAACCTACTTTTACTGTACGAAGACAATATCAAGTAGGTAATATACGACTATCCATTAAGCGCGTCACACACGGTGAAGATACTATAATATTTTATCTTAAGATACTGTTATATATTTTTATATTACAGTATCTTAACGCATCCGGTATCAGCGTTCGGACCATCATTTTTCTTTTTGTCATTGCGTACTAAGACTCCTGTAGAACCGCCATCCTGTATATATATAACAGTATCTTAAGATAAAATATTATAGTATCTTCACCGTGTGTGACGCGCTTAATGCCAGCACAAGAATAAAAAAATGAAACTTAATTTGTAAGGAACTAACTGTTATAATGAGTAGATTAGAAAATTTGTTTTGTAAGTACAATTCTAACCGTGTAGTCGTAATTTATAATTATGACTAACTGAGGCCCGCGGTTTTACCCGAATTGCTCCGCTCCTATTAGGTAGTCTAAGCGTGATGATCGCCTTCCTCGATAGATGGACTATCTAACAATGAAAGAATTTTTCAAATCAGACCCGTGGTTCCTGAGACTAGTGTATTCAAGCAAACAAACTTTCAAACTCTTCAGCTACCTATATAATTTTAGTTAGCTATACATTATTAACATGACAAATTTAATCATATACTTTAACAAAGACCCAGAATTCGTGATCATTACAAGGTCAAATTATGAAACACATTGTCCACAACGTATTGTATTAATTTCTCTCCATCAAGCATTTCTTGTTACTGATCTTACCAATGATTTATGCGACTCGTATTGACATTAATAGACTCTGGCATGACAAAATTATAATTCTAATCGTTTATAATTACATTCAGATCAATATTTACATAAGTGACTGCGAAAGTTGATTCAATTTTGTATGGAAGCGATTTTATAGATAAAAATAATAATGTGCAAAAGTGAAATGACATAATGGTTTCCCGCCAACTTCTGTGACGTCACTATCAGGGAAACACCTCCTAAAATATTCTACTAGCCTGGTACAAGGCAAGGACCTAATAATTTTTGTATAGAAGCGTTTCTAGTGTCTTTGTTTTGTTAGAAAGGTAATAAAAATACGCAGAAGTTTTTCTATTACGTCACAATTCATTAGTGAAGATGACGTCGAATTGAATAAAAACCATTTGTATTGCATACATTTTCAATATCCTAACTACGAAACAAATTAAAAAGCCCATTGCATAAATTAATACAGTTAATAACGTCATATACACTTCCCCCTCATAATAATTAAGTGCTAATGAAATCCAGATTGCACTCGTTAGAGAAAATTTTCTTATCCTATGTTTACTTTTAGGGCTTGAGGCAAGCACGGTAATGCAATTACTGAGAATCACTGCGCTTAAAGGGTTTCTGACTATGTGTGTTTTCTGTTTATTATTTTTAGGGTTCCACATCTCGAAAGAAAAAAACGAAACCTTTATAGGATCACTTTGTTGTTAGTCTATTAATTGTCTGTCAAGCAACCCTTTTTCTCAGGAAATCGTGAAGGTATCAAGCTGGAAATTATATTGAATACTCAAGTATACGGTCCCTTGAAGCTGTGAAAAAATCAAACTTATAAGCCAACGCAATCAAAAGATACAGCCGTTTATGCTACAAATATTAGCAAATTTCGACATTCGCAAGGGAATCAAAACATGCAGGGTACTTCCCGTGAACACAGGATCTTGAAAATTAGTAAGTAGCAACGTCTTATAGCACAGATAATTAAAAATTTATGAAAAGTATAAATTTACAGTTTCAACATATTAAAAACAGGTTTACACGGAACCCTAGGTACGCGAGTCTGACTCGCACTTGGCCGGTTTTATTTATGTATTACTAGTTATTAAAATTGTTAATGCTTTATTTGTAAAAAGAAAATAAAAACCTACCGTAACATGTTCTTGAAAAACCATTACCGTAGTTTCTTGAATTAGTATATCTCCTTATATGCGGATAATACATAGTAACTTTTTTTAAGGCGTATTGATGAACATTTTCAAAGAAATTATATTGAGTTTAGTTCTGAACTTTAGATTTACAGACCAGACATTTAAGCAGTAGTCTAGTGTCTACCGACCGCGGCTTTGCTTGCGTCTACGCGTCTGGAGCACTCTGGAGACAGGAGAAAAACCATAAAAACGATCCGTTGCAAAGTAAAAGATTACTCATTTTTGCATAATTATAATACTAACGTATTACTAATTAAATTATCGAATATTTTTTTAAATTAAATTTCTAAAATTGCTTGCGTTACATACATTTTACGATACATTTCATATACCTAAGCTTTCATATTTATGTTATAATAAAATATCTTAGCATAAAACTGGCATAATTCGTTTTAACAAAGTAATAATTTTTTTCAAAGACAACGATCGCAAAAGTGGAAATGAAATGTTTTAGAAAAATACGTTACAAAATGAATCGAATTCAACTTTGCTAATTAAAATTTTTCTGTCCCTGACAACCTTTTGATTTTCGAACAATTTTCATATAATATTTTATTTTTAATTTGACATTGGTTTATTATTATAATAATTGAATTTCTTAAGTACATCGTTAATTAACTGATAAGATTATCAACTAGTTGTTAATTACTAATAAAATTTCCTTCTCCAATAAATTAGGTAGTTTATATACCTAGGTTCTATACTTGTAGTTTAGTATTATTTTATTTAACTGGTTGTATTATTTTATTTAACTGGGTGGCAATGTTTATTGTATACTAGCGGTCCGCCCCGGCTTCGCCCGTGGTACATATTTACGTTTTCTCTACATAAAAACCATCCTCGTACTTCAAGGAATATAATAAAAAAAGAATTATCGAAATCGGTTCAGCCGTTCTCGAGTTATGCGCTTACCAACACATTTTGCGATTCATTTTTATATATAAGAAGATAAGATTATGTAAAAGTTTTCCTAGGTCAAATACCTAAATTAATTTATTGCAGTAGGTATACTTATAAAATGTTAGTATACTGGAAAAGATAAAATTCCATTTGCATACATGATAAATACCATACATACGTATCAGCATAGATCATACCTACGTAGACTTCAGAAGGCTATAAAGTTTCATGAAGCTATCCTAGATGACGTAACCTGCCCATTTATGGCACTAAGGGAAGTTTGAAAATTCATTCCCCAGGAGAGCTACATCGGCTACCCGTGGAAAGTTGCATATAATAGCTAGAACTACAGTTTTGGGGTTTAAACTTTTACAAAAGAAGACGACTACAAAAGAAGCGCTAATCGTTTTTCCTATGTATTTTATTAATGCCAACCCGTACTTGGCCAGCGTGGTGGAGCCTGTACTCTCATAGGAGGCCCGTGTCGTGTCCCAGCTGTGGGGACGTATATGGGCTGATGATGATAATGATTTTATTTATTATAATATAATAAATAACAATGCATATTATGTAGGTAGGTATATTGTATATTGTATATAATATCTTATATGTATACTTTGGCATGCCCTAAACTCCACCGCTGGACGGATTTTGACTTATGAGGTGTCGATGTTATCATCAGAACTGTGGTTGTGACATAGGTATGCTACATACCTATGTCACAACTACTAGCATAGCAGTCGAGTTTTTGTTTTCATAATAATAATAATTCTCGTTTGTGTTATTTTTTATTAACTGTTTGAACTTTGAACTATATTTATTTGCTGATATCCTTTATCCTATTCTCTTCCAGCTAAATCAGTATAATAACCTAATTTAATATTATATACAAGTTTTTACCACACTCTTTTACTTCTATGACATTAATGGATCCATTTATTTTCATAAAATTCTTGCTCGAGTCTGAGTAAATATCAGTGATTTATTATTCCTGAAATCCCTGATTAAGTTAAGAAATTAAGATTTTTAATTTAGATGAGCGTTCATTGCTTAATTAAATATACTTGTACTTTAAGTGAATTAGTTCATAACTGTGTTAAAAACTTTATTTTAATGTCTGTTAAATTGTAATACATTAGACACTTATCATAATATTTTTAAATTACTTTTATGCATTTAATTTACAGTTGTTTAATTATCATTTCAAAGTCATTTTAATTATATCTTTACTAGTAGATAATTGTATCTACTGGCTGCTGTGCCGAAAAATCAAGTATTTATACCTATATATCATTTGTTTTTTTCTGATGTAGGTACAATACTGTAAAGTTTCATCCAAATCTGTCAAGTAGTTCTTTCGAAACAGTAACGAACATACATACATCCTCAAAAACTTTAGCATTTATAATATAAGTACGAAGTAGGATGACTTTCAATCATCCATTTATGTAACTTCCATCAACCTACATGAAGCGTAGTAAATGAATTATGTATATATGCAACCGGAAAATTAATTTCCTACAATATGTAATGTGACTGTAGATGTGAAGGCGCTAAGCTTTATTAAATTGATTGAAACGCATCTATAAAAGTACCTTTTAATATATATTTACGAATATACAGTTACAATTTAATTGTATTCCTGAGAATCATCAACAACTCTTTCTGGTAAATGAGCAGTTTGCGTATAAAACAAGCAAAATGTATTTCTATATTTGAATTTACGTCTCTACGCACAGATTAAATATTATTAGAAACACAAGCAGATAAATATTTCAGTATGTTAATAGGTACGCTCTTTAGTATTTTTATGAAATAAAGGAATAAAATGAAATATATTTATGGCGTCGCCTCATTTGTGATTCCTCTTAACTCTGCACAAAATAAACCCAGAGCGTACATTGTGCGGCCACGAACTTAGCGGGGATTCATCTATGTAGATTTATTTATTTATGTCATAATATATAATATTAAAACTATTCCTATTTGTTAATCATTAAATGTTTCTAAACATATTCAAATGTTATTTTAAATGAATTTTAAAAGGTTTTTATTTAATTACAATAACTTATAGTTAATTAACTATAAAATGCAGTTCCAACAAGAGGAATGAAAGTATAAATTATACAATAACTTAACACACATAACTTTTAGTAATTATAAATTTGCTTAATTAACAGATTTCATATTTGAAAAATTGTTGTAATTTATAAACGAGTAAATGTTTAGTCCTAAATTAAACAATATACATATAAACACCAATGCTTTAATTATGTGCATGACGGTAGTTTGTAATATCATTGTGTGTGATAAAAAATGTTAAAATCTAAACACCCTCGTCCGGTAAGTGCATACCCATTACCCATACGTCTTATCGAACAGTCACAGTATTATACATAATATTATGGGTTCATATATTATTATGTTACTGTCATAACGCTGTATGTCGACAATCACCAATTTAGCTGGTGTAACTCCCAAAGTGATCTTAAATGTTTTCTTATTTTAGGTGAGTAAGACTAATTATTTATCTATAATTATTAGAAAAAATAGGCTTACCTTTTTTTAATTTCTTCATATGGAACAATTTCATTCCTGAAAATATTGTCTTGATTATTAAAATGAGTACAGTTTTATAGTTATTGTTAACACAAGCATGATAACAAAAATAATGTATATATATCAATCACTCAGTTACGCATCTAAACTCTTCGAGGCGGCTTCTTAAAAATTATATTTAGTCTTAATACTATTATAAAGGCGAAAGTTTGTAAGGATGTATGGATGTTTGTTACTCTTTCACGTAAAAACTACTAAACCGATTACAATGAAATTTAGCACACATATAGACGGTAACTTGGATTAACACATAGGATAGTTTTTATCCCGGAAATCCCACGGGAACGGGAACTATGCGGGTTTTCCTTTGCAAACGCGGGCGAAGCCGAAATCTAGTTCTTGACATATAATTGTTACGAAATTCGACCAATTTATATTATATTAACTAATCCACTTCTATTACAGTGAACATTAGCAACCAGAGCCGATATTCTAGTGAAAAAATAACCAATTACGGACATCTTTGTTACACTAGCGCCACGTAGCAAACCATAAATGTATCTATCTAAATAATATTAAAAAATAATCGCTCCTTTAGTGGCGTTTAGATTTAGCTGCAGCGCGAATCTGTCTGGGGAAATATATTTGTTGGAATTAAACGCTCAGCAGGTCGTAGTTTTATGACTTGTGTGTAATGGACTTCGGGAGTTCGTGTGTACTTCATTTTGTATTAAATAATTATATTTACAATTGTCCAAAATATATATTCTTTGATGGTAACACGCTGTGAGGGAAACATTCCTTTCGATTTTCTATTTATTACTAGGCTTCTATTAATCCTGTATGTGACTGTTTTACTTAAATAATAATAATTTTACTAGACAATAATTTTGGAATACATGTTTAAACTTTGATTTCTGAATAATTATTTTTCTCTACATTTCGTCATCTGAGTCATTTAGATATAAATAATATCTTATACCTATCTATAAATTGTTATATATGGACAATTTTGCCAAAAGCTTACTTTTAAAATTAATTATACTTATTTGTAAATTTTATACACTCATGCATGAAAATTTTAAATAGTGCAAATCAAATCAAAACATGTTATATATTATGTAGTATAAATGGTATTTACAGAAGGTCAGACTCAGAATCAGATTTAACTTATTTACCTACTCAGACAGGCTTGCGATATAATTGTAATAATTATGCAAACTGGATTATCTAATAATTTGTATTCAGCTCTGTAGGGGATGATGACGTGTCATGCTCGTATATGCCATATAATAAAACTAGGTTTCCGCCCGCGGCTTCGCCCGCGCAGTCAAAGAAAAACCCGCATAGTTCCCGTTCCCGTGGGATTTCCGGGATTGCGTCATTTTCCCGGGATAAAAAGTAGCCTATGTCCTTTCTCGGGTATCAAAATATCTCCATACCAAATTTCATGAAAATTGGTTCAGTAGTTTAGACGTGATTGAGTAACAGACAGACAGACAGAGTTACTTTCGCATTTATAATATTAGTATGGATTCATCATTTTCTTACGATAAAGTAATAGATAGGTACTTGCTTTTCTTTCAGATAATTTTCTATGCGCAAAATATAATTTCAAAAATTAGTAAAAATGATTGGGAAGTTATTATCACCATACATTACAATTGACATGAAATTTCATATACTTTTGTAAGTAGTTTTTCTTTATCAAACTTTAAACTATTTCCCGTCAACATATTAATTAAAATGTAAATATAAACAATGCAATAATTACTCGAATCGAAACAGTATTAAAAACGAGCCAAAATGGCGCCTAGCGCACGTATAAACGAGACAACTATGCATAATATTTATCCATAAATCAAATGTAATTCCAGATAATTTCTCAACATGAGTTATTATTCGAAGTGACCCGATATAACACGATTTGACGAAACACTTTTGTTTCGAATGCTCCGGCTGTGCAATTGAAATATTTAAAATAACATGAAAAATGTATGCATTTCGTAACAAATAACATGTAATCCACACGGCGAGTATTTAACCTGCCCTGTTTGTCTTTCAAAAGTTAACAATGAGAAAATTATTTCTTTAGATCATCTTTCTCCCTAGAATCTATTTATATTTTTAATTTCCGATTGCGATCTTGGAGTACAACCCTATTAATATTGCTTCTAATATTACTTGGTCGCAAAAATATATTGAAGTAATTTATCTAATGCAGTTTTTATGCCATCTTCATTAATTGACCCTAATAGAAAAAAATAATATCAACAATTCTTAACATTTGTATTAAAAACTAAAATTCCTTTTTAAATAGTAAATAGAGAATGTTTTCTAATAAATAAGTCCATCGTTCTTGACAAAAAGCTTTCCGCGGAGCAGAGGGCATACCGCATAATGCAGTTACTTAACTAATGGTCGACATTTGCAGTACAGAGTAACTATAAGCTTAGATTATGAATAAGTAATATAATTTTTGTTTTAAATAATAATTATGTAAATAACTGTTTTAGGATTTTAAATAAAAATATAAAAGCAGCCAATGTGCTCATCGAGATTAATCTAAACTTTATGTAGTATTATTGTATTCTGCTAATATTTTTTTATATACATGATAGGCAGGCGTTTGACCACTATCCCGCCTGATGTAAAGCGGTGATGTGATCTATGAAGGAGCACGTCTGCTTAGAAGAAGCCTATTCACTCTAGACTTGAAGAGCTGCAGATTATAATGGTCCGGGAATACCGACGATGGAAGAGAATTAATTATGTAGGCCTTATAATCTTGAAAGCTTTAAAACCAGTGCACACGTTTTGACGATACTTGGCAATGATGTTAGATATGTTACAGAATAGCATAGAAATACTTTTATTTGTCGAGGGTCGGTCTCGGATCAATAAAATACACTCCAAAATCCTACACTCTTCTATGCTCATATCTTCGACTACTTACATGCTTTAATTATATAGAACATTGTTTCGAATTGAGTTTGACATAAACATCGTTAATTTGCTATTTCGTACATAATTAATGCCTAATTAAAGTTACATTTAAGAAATACTCGACATAATTACTCTATGTAATTTGATGTTATAAGAATAAATAAAATACGAAACAATCCAGTTTTGCAGATTTTTCAAATGTTAAATTACTCTGTGCACCATTGTATGATGGTTTTTTATAAATAAATGCGGTAACATTCAGATAAATGCTGCTAATGCTGCTGGTTGAATATTCTGAGGTAATATTATGGTCATAAATTATTTATTGTAGTTAGTTATTGGCCCAAAAAACAATAGTATTAAGAATTGAATACTAGTTCTATATTATCGTGATGTTTTCAGGTTGCATACAGTATAAAGAATTTTATTAAAAATACAAATTGTTATGTAAATGAATTTCTTATGCTACCTTTTCGCTGCATATTACAGATGGTAACATAATTATATTAGAAAGCTTTTCGTACATACATATTTAGTACACACATTATTTTACTCTCATCGAAAGACACCAATTTTGTACATGCATTTACGCGCCTATAAAACTTTGCCGCTACACAAGCAATAACTGTACTAACAGAATACAGATTATTTATGTTTATCCACCATCAAAAATAAGACAATCCACTCCCAATACCGATGACTTTATTTACTACCCCATTTGGCAAGTATCCATGAAAAATTAAAGGGTACAATAACACTGGGATTTTGTACGTGATAAAATAAATTTTGTAAAGGAGTTCCGATAGCAATACATTCGACGAGGCGCGTCGATGGCTCTCAACAGATTTATGTCAAATTACCTAGCCCATAGCCCATTGACCTCGTTTATGAGGTCTGGTCTAAATTACGGTAAATGTTCGTCACTGTTTTTCATAAGTAGGGTTAAATATCCATATATTTGAAAGAGCAGAGCAAATTTTGATATTATGTGAAGTATTTATAAGTAAAAACACAAATGAAGAACAAATTCACTTTCTTTTAATTGATTTTATATTGATTTTACTCAAGTCGACGTAAGTTTCATGTGAAAATATTTTTTGTGTTAACTAATAATAACTGTAGGTACCAACATAATATTTGAAAGGTGAATCAAAAATTAAAATATTTAATGAATTAGTACCACATGTAGTACGCACCGCATACCTATTTTTAAAACAAAATATATTCATTGAAATAAAGCTCTGTACGCTCCGTTTATAGAATTTACTTTTCATTATCTGTCATAATTTATCGTTCACATAATGTTTTTAGTCCTTGAATGGCTTTTCTCTTATGACTTGGCGCCGCCAAAATATGCCGAATTTCCTTTTTCATTTATTACGAAGGAGGGACAATGATTTATGTAATACCTACGCTAGGTTTTATTGCCTAAGTCCGAAGATTTTCCTTCTGGGATTCTCATAACTTTCTTTATTATCATTTCTTTTCGGTCATTCAAATACATATTTTGCATAAGTGCGTAATGAATTTTCTGAGACTTGTGATATTGAAAAAGCTTAATGAATCTCTTAATGGGTCCACTCATAATTCATAATTACGCATATTAAAGATATAGCTTGACTTAATTACTACGGCAAGGTTATAACAGTAATTTCACGTTAATGAACACAATACTTATAAATATATACGCCTGATAGTATTTAATAGCAATAATCGTGAACTGCGGCGAATTGTTACAAACGAGCAGGCGCTAAAAATTTATCACTTATTACAAAAGCGTGTACAGTGGTTATAACATAAAACGTAAACAATGATTATTAATGTTCGTCGCTGAGTAAAAAGTTAACAATTAAAACCGTATCTCAACACGAATTGGACCGTAAATTTGGCTCAGAAGTACTAAAAGCAAAATGTTGGGCGTCGCATCATTAAAACAAAGTTCAAAGTTGAGGTCACAGCTGGTTCAGACCGGCGGTTTTCCCCGCGATATATTACCGCCGCAAAACAATTCACCCGGGTGTTAATCTTAATTAAATAGCTACAAAAGATGGACCTTGCTGAAGCGACAACGCCAAATGTAGGGTGGTTTGGCTTGCATTGTATTAGCTCAATAAGCCAATTGCTATGTTTTTTTTGTTGTCAATCTTCGATACATACGAACAAGGCGATAGTAAAAATATTGCTCAAATGTTATTAGAATAAAATATCTCATGGCTACGATTCTCAAGTTTAAGTTGACGATTGTGAAAATCCTTATTGTTTCGTTCGTTCCGTTGTGAGTAACAACGAAAATTTATTTAAACTATAAAAAATGAGTATTTAGATATTAGCCAACGCTAACTTCTCTCACATTTACTTATATAATTAAAATCAGTCATAATTTTGAATGATTATTCAATTAAAAACATTTGGAACTATTCAGATAAGCACAAAATTATGTTAAATTGGACGTGATATCAAAATACTAAATGGACCTCAAACTCATATTTTCAAATACTTCGCTTCAAGAGATATTTTAACTGTCACAAAATTAACGTTAGTTAGTCTAAATTAGTGTTATATCTAGCAATTGTTTGAAATAATTTATTAGCATTAGAGTTCCAGAATATTGTGTTTAGAGATTTTCAATTGGTAGCATTTTTTATTATTTCAATTAGCATCATAATATTTCAAAAATTCAGTACTTAAATAATAATTTAATAACCAATTACATACATATAATTTTAACGCACTTCTATACTACTTCTTTCGATTTACGAAAATTATTAATTGCCTTAATGAATGTCGGTACGCGCACAGCTTTTAAATGAATAGGTACCTACACCAAATTCTTTACTCTTTATTTTCAGGACAAGATTCGTGCAAATTTCCTGTAAAGTAAAATAAAGTACGAGCCTGATTATAATCAGATTATCATATTATAGTGGAAACAATATCGCATTACTCGCATACATTTATATTTGTTTTAATTTAAATTAATCGTGGAGCTCTCAGCTTAACGAGGGGAGTCCATTACTCGGACTAATGGACACAGTATGGGCTATGAAATGAAAAAGTCGAATGTAACATTGCTTTATGAAATGAAACGATATTCATCTTAATAAGCACTCGCTTTGATGTGTTCCAGAGGGTAGACGCTGGATGTGAAACAATCTTGATGTTCAATATTTATGATTGTAGTTAGGGTCTGTTTTGTATGTTTTTGTTTAAAAATTGATATTGATTTTGACAATGTGTAAGCAGTGAGGAACCTTCTGTTAAATTTATGTTACATTTTCGAGTTCTGAAATGGTAGACGCTATATATATTAATATATTATTTTGGAAAAAATTTCATACAATTTAGCTACACTAAAATTAAATTGTTTATCACGTTAGCTAACCTATACAATAGTCTTAAATAATATGTGATCTTATCACGCGTCCTTATTTTAATTAAGTAAAATTGACTAATGATTTAAATTCATATTATCAAAATAAAAACATTAAACAACAAACAATGGCGCTCAGATAAAACGTACAATACGTAACTGCGGTCAACTGCATGATAATATTATAAGCTCAGCCAGCCAACAAAGTGTAAAACTGACAAGGCAACTCTTTTGATGCTAAATGGAACACACAAGGGGACAATGCCCCGGCCATACATTGTCGCGTTCACAAATATCCCTGACGTGGCTGCTAGAAAACGCATTATCGATAACATCAAACTTTCTCACTGTAAACAAAGCTTCTTTGAACGATGGAAAACGAGACACGAATTCCATTGAACGCTCATCAGACGAAATACAAGATGAATCGGAACAAAAACGGCAATGTATGGAGCGGATAAAGTTTGAAGTTGATGGGTAGATCGTGGTAGATAGAAGAAAAATGTGAGATAGAAACGTAGGGGTGCATATTTGATCATGCCTGATGGAAGTGACTTAGGGCGTTGCAAACCATCAGCCCGGAGGGTTGGAAAATGGCTTATGGGTTTGGAAAATGGATTTTTATGAAAACATCTCTATTCTATATTGAGGCAGCGTATCTGCCCATATTTTAATAATATGTTGACGCTTTTGTAAATAATGCAATTTGGTACATTGTCTAATGTACTCATTGTAAGGAAAGAAATGGTACTTCCGTATCCTATATAGATAATAGATATCTATCTGGTACGCTTAAACAGAAAACAGATTTTGATTTAAAATCCGGTAAAAACTGTAAACACGGTCGCGGTCTGCTTATATAATATAATTATTATTATTTAGCAGACGGATTAAAAACTTTAATTAGCTTATACGTTTATAAACTTAAAAAAACCAATAATAATAATTAATTATGTATTCCATCAATGAAATTGTTTTAATTCATGGACACAACATAATAATATGTTGAATATAAATAAATTAATATTATAAACAATTTTAATTAAAAATCAACTTCTTTAATTTCCCCAACACCCCAGTTTTCGAAAAGCATTACTTTACTTCGATCAAATCATATTCTTTGAGACATTTTTACCTTTGCGACTCTCAAATATTCTTCCAATTGTAAAACGATAATATTATGACTCACGTAGTAAATAATATTTAGTAACCTGTGATATGACTAAGCCGAAAATTTTTAAACTGAAATTACGAGCGTAGGAAATTTTAAAACCATTTGGCACAGAAAGGCGAATGCATCGACTGCGCTTCCCGCAGTACTCTGGTGACACTTTGGGCTAATATTATAACGTATATCCATCATTTAAATTACTTAAAAATCATTATTTAATAATTTTATACGAAAATTGCATGTTAAACAATGACATACGAAAATTTAACCGTATAGTGCAGTCAAAACAGATTTTTTACAAGGTATAAGTATTAGTTACTAGCTGTGCCCCGTGGTTTTACCCGCAGTGTTCGCCTACTGTTGGTATTAGCGTGGTGATATATAGCTTATATCCTCCCTCGATAAATGAGCTATCTTACACCGAGATAATTTTTCAAATCGGACCAATAGCTCCTGAGATTAGCGCGTTCAAACAAACAAACAAATAAACAAACTCTTCAGCTTTATAATATTAGTAAGTATTGATTAATTTTGAGCACAGCACCGCTCTATTAAATTTTAATTTTCAAGCGAATTTTCAATAAAAATGTAAATCCTAAAACAAGAAAATATATTCTTGGAATATGAAAAACAATTTAATTACACTTCTCTTTCCAATAGCTGAGTGAGTAAGGTATACTTACGATGAAATTAGATCTTCTGGTATAATATTTGAAATAAGTTTTAATTAAGGTTCGTTTTACTAATTAAAGAAAAATAATTACATTCATTTCGTTGAAATTAATTAACTATATAATATTTTGCTAACGAATATACTGTTATAATTTATACATAAAGAAATTCAATCTGACTCAAATGAGAATTTCAAATGACGACTCTGATCCAAAAGTAGCACCTCGTTAAGTCGAACCTCGATAAGTCAAAAACCTCCAAATCTCGAAAAAATGTCTTGTTCCCTTCCCTTCAAACCCGAAAACCTCTATTACTTGAAATTTTGTCCCTCTGTTAGTCGAAATAATCACCGAGTCCCTCCAAGCCATTTTGGTACATATTTTCACTCTATAACTCGAAAAATCAAATTTGACCTCTGTATCTCGAACATAGCAACGTTTTATTTTACAACCAGTACACTATTGTTTCTTAGAAAACATTTTAGGAGTATACGATAATTAATTTATGACTCACGAAACACGTGTTTGCGTTAAGTATCTGATGACGAAATTATCGATTCAGTAGCTCAGAAAACCGATACTAATGATTAAGATGACATAGAAGACGTGAATAGTACATGCGCTCCATGGGTTTCCATCAAAGAGGCAAGAACCATATTGAATACCTTACGAAATTTTATAAAGCAAACCAGTATCTTTGAAAAAGAAGAATTTTCTGCTCTTTATAGATTATAAAATGCTAGAGAACAACCAAATTATCTAAAGCAAAAAAAATACTGACTTTTCTAATGCCATATTTTTTATTTGAAATAATGTTGATTTATAATAAATAAAAACATGTTTGTGACCTCTGCAAGTTGAATTTTAATTTATTTTACCTCTGTAACTCAAAATTGATAAGAATAAACCTCAAACTCTTTATGTCGAATCAAAATCCGCCTAAGTCGAAATCCTCCATAAGTTGAAAACTCTATAACTCGAATTTTTTGGCGTCTCCCTTGATATTCGACTTATAGAGGTGCTACTGTATCTATAAAATTTGCATTAGCATGATACACGGTTATAGAAAAATAAGAATTAATAGAAAAAAAAAAACAATCAAGAATTTAATTTGGTACAATGACGATACATATAAAGTAGGAGTATGCCATCAAACTATGTACCTCTACAGTCTAAATGATGGTAAAATATGGTGTGGGTATTTTGATAAAAAGTATTTAAAACGACCAACATAGGTTAGTCCGTTTTAAAACAGTTGCAGATAATTGTTTATTCATTGAAGTACCTAATTAATAAAAAAAATAATGTAGTGTATGTTTGCTACAATAAGAAGTCATTTACTGTGAAATATTAAATCATTTCTCTACTATTTCTAAACAATCAACAATCAACACACCACTTGTAACACAATTCAAATGTAAGTACCCTCCAATTTCAAATCATTAAATAGACAAGTGAACCAGGTAGCAAGTATCAAGCAAATAAATCCCTAATAGAGGCTTATTGAATGGAATCAATTTGGCCCAAGGGTGTTTCTTGTTGTTCGCTGAATAATGGCGCTAATAAATAAAGGTTGCTTCACTTATCGATAAGTTTCGTCGTAAATAGTAAGAATGTAGTTCCAGATAATTAGCTGATAGATAATAGATATTTCTAGGGATATCGTAGTTTATTACAGTAATGCGACTCAAACTGGTAAGGTATTTTTCAGTTTTTATTTACTTCTCCACTCCTATTGATAGTAGCATGTTGTGGACTATCCAAAACATTTTTTTTAATTGGAACTACTTAGCAGTTCCTGAGATTAGCGCGTTCAACTGATAACCCAAACAAAAAAACTCTTCAGTTATACTATACCTAATATTACCTAGCTTACTAGCTTACCGCCAGCGGCTTTGCCCGCTTTTTCTAAAACCTTCCTCTTGAATCACTCTATTTAAAAAAAAAAACTACATCAAAATCCGTTGCGTAGTTCTGAAGATTGTACTAGGTATGTAGTGATAAGTGAGTAAAGATTATTTTCTACTTGCAAAAATAAATTTAAGTATATAATTATATAGGTTAAATTGTAAATAAATAAATTAGGTGCGGTGACGCCCGTTATCGCATAATTACCTATAGCAAAGCTAGCGCTCACCTGAATGCATAATACATATTATTATTTTTAAGAATAATAGTAATTTGTTGTGCAAATTATGTATTTCAATTCCTTTTAATCTTATTAATCTAGCGTCTAACAATTAAAAAGAACCTTAATACTTGGTAGATTTCCCTTGAGGCAGGGGTCAGTATAATTTATCCAACAATTGCTTACAAAGGCATTATTTACCGCATTTACCTAGCTATAACACCAGCGGGTAAATAAACACCATCCTTTTACGGATATTTTACTTGGAATTGTGGTTAGTGGTAGGGTACAGCTTGCAGCGGTTTTTCTTTTAAATGTGTATTTAGCTCCCAAAGCTCCTTGTGAATTTCGTTAAACAGGTACAATATGTTTAAGTCCCAAAATATTTATTTTACATGTTGGATAAAGTTAACAAATGATAGTTTAACGTGAACAAGTGCCTAAATGAAATGGTATTAAATAAATGTATTTCGTCAGTAAGAAAAATATAAAGTGAAAATAGGACTACATTAGAAAATTTGTACCTATAGGTACGTAAATAATCTTACGAAGTATAGTTTATATGATGATTTTGCCAGCTTTCCAGTATCAGAAACACAATGCATTCAATACAAATATCATTATTGATTCTGTATCAGTACAAATCAAATATTTATCCTTAAACTATAAATTAGCAAGTCAAACACTGATTAGGCATTCCTTTAAGCCACAAAGCCTTTTTGTGATTGACTTCGGAATCCATGAATATTTTATTGACATGCCAATTGTATTAGGACAAGGATTTTAAAAGCACTTTAATGTTCCTTTAAGTCTATTAATTTTATTTTACTTTGGTTTTTATCACGTTGTATTTCGATGAATATAGGAACCATCTGACTCCGTTAATATTTTAATGTAAAGTTCTTCTTCGGTATAGTTTTAACCAATTTCTTCTATTTCATTTCTTAATTAGTTTCATTTATCTATTTATTCTTCCCAATAGGTTTTCAAATTGGAACATAATTCTCACTACAGTATTATATGCCTTGATGCATTAAAACATTTGTTACTCGAAAATACTTTCAATTGCTTCCAATTAAAGTATACACAATAGCTGTGTTTTACCTGAAAATAAAACACATATTAAATACTTACCTATATTTGAAGCTTACTTATTGAGAAGGTGCCTAGCTTTTTCCGCCTATTTTTCCCTCTCTTTCCGTTGTACGTATG
>CAJQZN010041801.1:46550-65522 GCA_907164685.1 Colias eurytheme | reverse complement strand
AACTTTTAATGAGCCCATGGTTTAACGCGCAAATGCCATGTTTGTTGCTCAAACTTTTTATCCCTATGAATTGGGGGTGACATTTTAGATATTTGAAAACAAGATCCCCTATGTCAATGAATGGTGCGGCAAAATCGTTGTCTAAGCTCCTAAAAAAGGGAGAGCTTATTTAATTGTGTTAAAAGAAGCTATTTCTAAGTAATTTATGACGCATATAATAGGGCTTTCCAATATTATTTTCGATTCATTCGATCAATATTGTGTTGACAATAAAATACACAGTAAAATCAATTATTTATTGAAATAAATATACTATTAATAGATGTTTTATTCAAATGTACTTTTTTAAGTAATTTAAATAGTTCTTTATACCTGATGGATCCATGCATTTGACGAAAAACATAAAGTTACACTGCAACCTATTTCTTCCAATCCCAATAAAGTCTATAAATATACAAAACATAATATAATAATTATGATGTAGACCATTATATCCACACAATAATTTGTTTGCCGGAGCCCCCGATTTAGTTATAAAATCCTTTTTAAAAATTAACAAGTCCTTTCAATGCTCATAGACATGGAAGTTGTAAGAACAATACCGGCTTGTTAGCCTGTGTAGCCTTTCTTCTCGTAATTACCATGAAATTAAAGCGATAACATTTTTCGTTTTTTTTCTGGCTACGGCTTTTTACAATGGAGAGGGTAATTTTGCGTTAGTTTTTTAAGGAAATATAGATATGAACATGATAAATGGACTTGGTGTAGACTTATTTTAATATCTGTGTTTAATATGTATATTAAGTAGATGACATCCCCGGACATTAGAAAATGCTTGGGCTGTGTTTAGTATTTACTATAATAGCCCTTAATAAACAATATCTCAACAAAATAATTGCTTCTAAAGTTGCGTCTAAAGTTTACAATTTATTCACTACATAATATAAAACAAATTCGCTTTCTCTGTCCCTATATCCCTATGTATGCTAAAATCTTTAAGACGACGCAACGGATTTTGATGCGGTTTTTTAAATAGAAAGCCTGATTAAAGAGAGATTTTTATATGTATAATTTATTAGATTTAAGACACAGTGGAAAGCTAGCATAAGCATAAGATACAATAGAAGTAAAATTTAACAAATGCATATAAAAAGCGATTGTATTCCATCATTACCATAAATCTTTGTAATTCAGTCTCCTTATACCTATTTAGACTTCACAACTACGTCTTTGAAAATGCTTTGAAAGAAATACTACGTTCTATAAGGAAATGAAGTTTTAGCCACCCGAGAGTCGTTGAGACATCTATGTAATTGGAGCTAAGTTCGTATTGTCTAACATCAGTTTCCGTTCAGGAACTTATAGTAGAAGGAAAAGTAGAAATACTTTTCCTTGTCGTTTAATTAATATAATATTTGAGAATATAGCTCAGTTTTCAAACTAGTTTAGTGTAGGAATAGTTACGTATTGAGTCTTTGGACATTTCATTTATTCATCAAGCTATTCTTTATTAATAACTAGCTGTGCCCCGCGGTTTTACCCGCATTGCTCACGCATTGTTGGTCTTAGCGTGATGAGCTATCATAAGCTATTATTATAAGCCTTCCTCGATAAATAGGCTATCTAACACCGAAATAATTTTTCAAATCGGACCAGTAGTTTCTGAGATATTAGATAGTATAGATTATTTTCAATACTACTTATCTTTTAAAAGAAGTTTTACTTCTTACGTGTGTACACTAGTACACGCACACATTTTTTTTCAGTTTGTTATGAATCCGGTGCATTGATTACACTTGCACTAAAATTTTCGCACTGGATTTAGAGTAAAACATCCATCCAGTTATTCGCATGGCTACATTTTTTTTGGATATCGTTATTTCACACGAAAATAGGCCATCTTGTAACTTTTTCTTGTAATTTCTTGTTCCTACAATTCTTTTTTTAATTTATTTGCTCATGATATAATAATAGCTTGTGAGTAAAAAAAACTCCGTTGGGTTTTCCGTCTATTGTCCTAAAATTATACGAACTGAAAACATAGTAATTGTTAATTATAATTATAAACAATCATTGTTACAAATTTCGATGAAAATCGTATAAAATACGATGTAAAATATTATTACTTACCTACGTAATTCTAAGTACTAAATAATTAAAAACCACAGCAAACTGCTGATTCATAAGTCGCAAAATTCGTTAAGATTGAGTAGAAGAGGTAATCAATTCCAATATTTACTGCGAACTCATTAATTTAAGTGAAAAATCAATTAAAACATTCATTTAACGGAATCAACACGAATCTACTGAACGTCGAAATGCGCGTTCGAGATTTAGTTCTATTCTGTTCTATTTTTAATATTATTAATGCAGGAAGGCCAAAAGGTAAATGTTTAAATTGATTTTTAAATAAAAAAAAATATGTTTCGTTAGTTTACTGTTTATTCTATTGTTCATTATAATGTAGTATCTTATATTATTTACCAGGTACATAGAAAAAACTATATTCAACAAATTCTGTGAACTATATCGACCTTTTCAGCGTAATTCCCTTCGTTCTAAGAGATTATGAGAAGAAAAAGATGTTATAAATAAAAATGAAATAGAAATTATATTTTCTTCTTATTTTTTTCAAGCAAACAAAATAAAACGTATTTCAACTATAGCATAGTTCATATTGAAAAAAAATATATCTTTTTTTAAAAAAGAGTATCACAATAAACAATGTCGTTACAAAAATGCTCTAGTTCAGTACAATATTGCAGAACAAGCTCTATAACGCTTATAATTCGGTCGAATAATACAATATATACTGCAATCTATCTGAATAAGAAGACTATTTTTATTATATTTCAGAAAATATCGATGCAGACTATTACTTCAGCTCTTCGCTAAGATCGACGGAGACGTGTGACCATCTTTCCAAAATGTACTGTCAACTAGAATGTAATAACAAAAATGGAGTGTGTATTGATGGCAAATGTTACTGCTTTTCCATTAGAGAAGCGAACGCTGGTAATTAGTTTTGGCTTTTATTAGCTCAAATAATGTTTAAATTATTAATTTTAATTAGGCGCAATTCTTAAGGTAAAATCTCTTCCCAAAATTCAATTGTGTCTATTTTCAATGGGTAGGTATATTTTTTTAGATAGGCTTGAAAAATATTCAATAGCATAAATTAAAGAATATTCAAAGTAAAGCATAAGCAAAGCAGAGAATATAAAAAATAGACGAGTACGAACTCAAACGAAACATGGTTTATGTTATTAGATTACTCGTTTATCTATATTTCAAATTCAATTTCATAGTAAAGTAGATGGAGTAAAATGAAACAACAGTTTTGCAATTTAATACGTTTATGATAGCTAATACCTTTAATTACATTCGTAAACAATACTATAATGAATTATAAATATAGGGTACAAAATAGCAAAATCATTTATTCATCTACATAATCAATAAACTTTTAATCGTTCTAGAGCGATCCTCACACCAACCGGAGTACTCTGAAGAATCGCTGCAATACGCTCTACGCCCAACAGTTCGTCACCACATAGCACATTTCTGCCCAAATCTCGAGGTGGCCAGATCCTGCATACGAAAATGTATGGTAGAAGGGAAGCCGGCCTTCTGCGGCAAGGATCACGTCTGCTACTGCGGACATAAGTACAAAAATACCGATATTAATCCAAAGATCGATGCTCAGAACGTTTACAATCAGTTTAAGGATCTGTACACGAAATATTTTGGACCTAATGTCAATGGTAATAAGGGACACGGAGAAAATATCGATGCATTGGAGATATAAAATAAAAGTTTTTAACATCTAAAACTACGTATAGTAGTTGGTTCGGACGTTTTGATTCAACATGAGTTGTTTTCCTAATATTGAATTAAAAACTCATAATTCGAATAAATCACGTTTAAAATCCGTTAAAATCTTTAATTTCTAATATTGAGTTGTTTATTTTATTCAGCTACCTTATTCTTGGATTTTTTTTCAACCAAAACCCTAAATATAATTTTTTCAGTTATTCATATTAAACAGTATTTCTGTAAATTGCACAACAAACAATATTCAGATTCCTTTCAGTAATTAATCTGCCTACAAATCAACAAAATGTATCATAACAATAACAATATAACAATTAGGTACTTCTGAAAGATCCAACGCCTAAGGATTCCTTACATAATACATTTGGGGTTTGTAAGTGCGATCAAGTGAATTTTAATTGCAAACAACTTCCGTACAAGTTGTGGAACTGCAATACAATTACTGGAAGAGCCATAAATATAATGATGTAATATGTATGTGTTTGATGTTTTTTTTTTTCTTTTTTGTGAAATAATGATTGCAAATGATGCCAATTTTCATCGCTGCAATAGAAAGGACTTCTGAATGCGTGAAAATGCGCTGGAATCCAGTGATGCTAGCACCAACTGATCAACTACGGTATCAAAAATCAGCTATAATATCCGGTTTACATTATTGAAGTGAAACTTCTTTATCGGGGTTGGAAAAAAATTTAGTGTAACATTTTTTCGTTACGCGTGACATTTTTCCGTTACGCGCCATCTTTTTTTATCCCTACCACGCGTGATTCGATATATTTTTGTAAAGTTGCTTAAAGTAAATTATTTTTTGAAAAATAAGGTCATAAAGAAGTTTTACTTCTTACGTGTGTACACTAGTACACGCACACATTTTTTTTCAGTTTGTTATGAATCCGGTGCATTGATACATTTGCACTAAAATTTTCGCACTGGATTTAGAGTAAAACATCCATCCAGTTATTCGCATGGCTACATTTTTTTTGGATATAAATTAAGCAGAAAATGATAAGATTTTTCAATAAAGAGGAAATGCGCTAAAATAATATGAATTATAATAACGTTTGGGGATATATTCTAATTCAAAATGTCAAGAGCCATCAATTTCCCGGTCCTCGTATTATATTCATAAGGATTACGTTAGTTGAAATTCGATATTCTTCTCGACTTTAACGACTCTCAGATAAGTTTCTTGCAATTTTCGATGAATGATATTATGTTATAGGGATTTGCCTAATAGTAAAAATACATTTAAAATATAATTGTGATAAACTATGGGGTTACTATTAATAATACAGCAAAAACATCACTCTCATCTTAAACTATTAGAATCTAAAGGTACCTACTGCTATGGAAATTGAAAAATAAACATTTTATTTATTATCAAGTTTATTCTAGTTTTTGTATATCTGTGTTCATTGAGTTTACAAGTGTCGGGGGATGATATTTCATTGATTTTGTAATTACGAACGGCTTAATAGATATTTAATATTCAAGAAATTTTAGTTTCAATGCAAGTATCTGTAAAGTTTATTTGCATAATTAAATAACTTGTGGCTGGTAAAATAACAATATATACGTTTTAGCATAGATTGGAAGATGAGATAGAGAAGATAAAAACAAAAACTAGTGTAGAAATGATTTTTTTTTTTCAATTTTGGAACATATTTTCTTATATTTTATTCACTTATAATACCTATTATTATATTCATGTGTGTATGTGTATGTGAAAGAGAAAGGAAGAGAGATATTACAAATTGGGTCACACTTCCAAAGGGGTTGCTACGACACCCCCTTAGAATATTGATGCTATATTTACAATATTTAGATTCTTTACGATGCGTCTTTGAATCGACTTCACAAAAGGTGTCATGTGGTGTACCTACGTATGTAATCCTATGAACATTGGGCATTGATCTTAATATTATAATAGATGTGCAATAAAAGACACGAAAACATTTATATATGTATGAAAACATGTACTCACATCTCTTCGAAACAATAATTACTGGCGCCATTTTACAGTATTCAGCATTTGAAATCGATCGTTTACACATACAATCAAACACGAAAAGTCGCAGTGTACTAATTTTCATTTCAATGCGATATAAAGCCCTAAAAAATACTCTAAAATTTACCACTTTATTTAATTTCATAGCTACCGAGAATTCTGACTTTTACAAACCATTCTAAAAAATTTAAACACCATTTATTCCACCTCCACAAAAATAAAAACTCCCTCTATAATATTATTTTGTTAAAAGTTTTTTCTATTTCACACATTTCTATGCGAACGCTGCTATTTTTTTCCCTCGTATCTAATTTTCCGGCCTCAGATGTTCATGCGTGAGATATGTTACGAACAAATTTAATTTGTACAGTCTGAGGGCGCTTGTGCACTACAAGGAATTTTACTGTCCGGCATTCCGATTTTTTACGGTCCGGTGTGGCATGAAAAAACCGATGAATTGCTTGTGCACCTGTCCGTCTTTACTCGGATCAGTGCGGTACAGTTCAAGGAAGTATGGCGGTATAATGCTATCATAAATGATTGTTTTCGCATTTTACAAGAAACGAGTAAAAATATAGAAGGTGAAATATTATATTACCTCGTTATAATAAAAAGTAAAGTTCCGTAAGTGATTTAAAATGCGTGTTTCACTTATTTATTTTAATCGGTGACGAGGAGCTAAATCTATTCCCACTTGAACTTTAACTTACCAACACTTACTTAGATAATAATTATAGGTCAATGCTTGGTCAATGTATATAAAATAACAATACCGACTTCTCAAATCTCATTGCCAGCTAAAAGAAAGTAAAACAAGAGTTTGTTTTCAATTGGCATATGCAATAAAAAGAGTAAAATCCAAGCAAGTGGGCACTCGAAAACAATTATACCTACAGCGACTCGTAAACTCAAAAAACCATCCGGAATAGGGAAAAGTAAAATGTCGGACAGTAAAATTACGTAGGTGCACAAGCTAGTATTTAGATTAATGGCGTGCCATACCGGACCGTAAAAAATCGGAATGCCGGACCGTAAAATTCCTTGTAGTGGACAAACGCCCTGATGAGATATGACGGTATCCGTTTAAACTATGTATTTCATTTGCAAGTTTGGTGTACGTTTTGCACAAATAGGATGTTAGGTCTTTTTACATAGTATTGTGTTTGTACTTTTAAACTGCATTATAACTCGGAAGCTGCAATATGGCTTTAAATTTGTTTTAATATAAACGTAAATAGATGTTATATTTGAATAAACAAGGAGTAAATGCGTGTTACATGTATTAATGTTGATTTATGTTCTGATTGACTGATTTTTTATGTCTTTCATGGTGTAAAATTCAATAGTGTGCGAATGAAATTGATTGGTCTTATAAAACAAGGATTTGAAAATATAAAATAAAGGATCTTTTAATTTCATATTTTCTGACATATTCTTTGAAGACCTTCTTTCTCGGTGTAACGCTCAACTGATTAACGACATGGTTGCACTTGACATATAACTATAAAGTTTTTTCAGTGTTTCAATTCTTGTCTCGTGTGTTTCATAATTTTCGTAATTTCAAATACAAAATACACACTAGATACTTCACAATCTACATAATAATATTAGGTATATAAACACATAAAATTGTTACATTCCAGTAAGACGCCATCACCTCAATACAATACAATAACGTTTATCAAAACAACATATTAATCAAACAGCAGAAGCCGAATCGTACAATAGAAATTCATCTGTCTACAAATCGTTACATTTATTACATCATTACCAGACCATAGCTCATCCCCATTAATACATAACCGATTGACAGACCCCTTAATTCCCATAACATGAACAAGGGTCTGTCATGTACATTGCAGTTCATAGGGGATTGATGTTTCAATGTATTTATGATGGATTTGAAGTTGTTTGTATGTGTGGTGTGAAATTGGAGTGTGTGCGAATGAAGAATGTGGATGGTGGTGTTCTTTTTAAAATGAGAAGGTATAAATATGAAAGTCAGATAAGTATTCGTTAATTCAATTCTGATAATAGTACTGATATAAGTTTTTTGTAGATGGTATGGTATGGTTCTATAAGCTTTGAAAAATATGGACACTTTATTTAACTGGCCATAAAATAAATATATTTGTGTGTTTATGGTAAGATAGCCGTTTCATAATATAATATGAACGGCTATCGCATGATAACGTTACATAAACAAATCCAAAAACTACGTTTCGTAAATCCAAAAACTACGTTTCGTTCGTTCGTTATAATGTAAAAAATTATAACTAATAATATATATCTATTGCTAACTGCGCTCCGCGGTTTCACCCGCGTGGCTCCGCTTCTGTTGGTCTTAGCGTGATGATATATAGCCTATACCCTTCCTCGATAAATGGGCAATCCAACACCGAAAGAACTTTTCAAATCGGACCAGTAGTTCTTGAGATTAGCGCGTTCAAACAAACAAACTCTTCAGCTTTATAATAGAACTAGCTGCTCCGCGCGGTTTCACCCCCGTGGCTCCACTCCAGTTGGTCGTAGCGTAATGATATATAGCCTATAAACCTTCCTCGATAAATGGGCTATCTAACAGCGAAATAATTTTTCAAATCGGACCAGTAGTTCCCGAGATTAGCGCGTTCAAACAAACAAACAAACAAACAAACTCTTCAGCTTTAAAATATTAGTATAGATATAGATTTATTAAAATACATCTCATTGGATATTCTAAGACAAGTATCAAAATGAAACAACCATACTCAATAGGTTGTCCTAATCAAACATTACATGCTGAATGTTTAATGACAGTGATTGTTGACCTTTAGCAAATATAACTTATGTAACAAGGTATACAAGGTAATGTATGGTTTAACTATACCAATTAATTAGTGCTAATCCTTTTCTATTTATATAAGCGTATAAATACAAATTTTAGCAGCGACGGTTGTTGTTGAAAGAACTGAAAGAAGAAAAAATATCACAAAAAACACATTGGTAGATCAATTATAGTATATAAGTAAAATGGAATATGTTAAAAATAAAGCAATCATGACAATCGATTACAAAACTGCGAATCTGACAGAATTTACGAAATTTTATTTTCTTGTTTTGCACTTTACAAAGTACAATTATTATAGAAATGTGTTAATGGCAATAGATTAAATTTTATTATCTTTTATTATTTATACAAAAAATTCTAAGGTAACTATAACATGGTAATGATACAGATAGATTTATTCGTACCTCTTAACATAATTATCTCTTACATAATATAATATTGTGAGCTATAGAAAAATTATTATTTCAGAGAGAAAATGATATATTGAAAACGACAATCTATGGAAAAAAAGCACATAAGAAACAAAATATTTATGAACAAGATACCGTAAATAATTATTCTCTGAATATAATATAATGGAGCCAATGAAACCTAAGAAGGGTTCACAAGCAGGATCGTCGTCAATAGTCAATTAGCGAAATAAAACATAATTTATTTCAATAATTCAATCTGACGCTTCCTTATCTTCCCTCTCCCTTTAACTAACGGGGGTCGCGATAAATCTATCTCTTTTGGGCATAGCACAATTGCCTGACTCGGGATGTTATCTGCTTCCTATAAACATAATGCAATATATTTGGAAGTGACTCCACTTTGGCGGTATTGCGTAACAATGTAATGTTGGTACTTTTGTGTATTTACGTGATGTTATTCTTCAATCAATAATCATTTGTAATAATCATATTATGTAGATAAAATGTTGTATTTATTACATTCCCAATACTGATGATACCCAAATTTTTTTTTTTTACAAATCACGACAATTACCATCATATTAAGACAATAATCTTGAAAAATAATGAAAACATTATTACGTTAAATGGTCTTAAACTGCATAATTACTATAAAAATTGTACAAAAACTGTGAAATTCTAATATTAGTTGCGAAAAACTTATTTCTTCCTTCAACGTCGAACTGCAGAAAATTTTACAAAGCATTCCTTCGGTGATATTTCCAAAATGAAATTTCAGGCTTATCATAATAGAGCATCCTGTAGATCGCGCAGCCTCTCTTCGATTGGCCTCACATCTCCCCTCATAGCTCGTAGCAACGTGCCTGTCGTGTCGTAGACCCGCTACGGGACGGACGTTTCGCCGTAGCACTCGCGTAGACCTTGACATAAATAGCGTTATCTTACGCGAATTTTGTTTCGGTTGTGAAAAGGATTCTATAGATGTTGACTTTAGTGCTGTGATTGTGGACTGACTTGCAGTTATAAGGTACGTTTTATATGAACTTAGATTATAATATGAATATCATATTATAAACAATAGTTTCTGATCAATCGAATGAAGCTTTTCATCTCGAAGACTTGTTTCGTGGGAGTCATTGCGTATCGGCTTTGGCTAATTATTTTATCATTTTCTTGAGGATATTCTCTTATATTATGTATTTATGTATGAATGGGGTTTTGTGGATATTTCTGTATTATTTCTAATGGGAAGTTTAATTGCTATGTAAAAGTTTTTGACAATATTCGTTATTTTAATCATAATGTAGAATAATTATTTATTTAAATATTTTTAAAATCGTGTAGAAATATTTATCGCTGCTTTCTATATATAGGTATGCTAGTTGTTAATAATCTAGAATGACATATGCCAGATAATTCGGGTGCTATACAAAAAAGTCGTGACCAGAAACAAAACTGTACTTAAATTATTTTTGCAACTAAATTACAGTACCAAAAAGGCGTGTATAATTACAGCGAAGTAAACATTAAGGATAAACAATACCCGAGTTGGTAGTTACTTTAACAATTGTACCATTGTAGTTACAGTTCAAGAAGCGCGTGTTTATGTAACAATGTTATTTTGTTTCTACATTTTAATATGAAAAGAGCAAAATTTTAATCTTAAATTTTGTTCAAGTTACATTTATCTTGTGAGTAAACTCGCACATAATTTATTTATTATGTGCGAATTAGTTGGCATTTGAAACCGGCCAGTACATTACAAGTTTTAATTTGATTTATAGAGGTTATATTAAAACATTAATGAAATACTATCTACATATTATTATCTACGTACAAAATAAATCACAAACGCAAGAGTGTTCTCAAAATCTGGAAGCATTGCCGCGTTGAATAGCAAAGCAAACGGGACACAAAGTATGTGCCTAATTGGTCACCACTACATAATATGACCGAATGTGCTAATTTAGCTTCAGAATCAAAGAGTCATTAGTTTCTACGTTAATATTTTATAGACAAAATTTCGTATTAATTTCTTCAATCAACTACTAGAATTTTCTTTTAAATTCCTAAGAGAGTATAATTATTGATTCATGACTGATTAAACAAGTACAACATTTTATGTGAAGTGTGTAATATATTTTTCATGCTCTATACCAACTTACTTAAATTTATATTTATATACATAATATTACTGTCCTATTTTATTTGCATTATAATATTTTGCAGAGATAGTATAAGTCACGAGACTGTAAGATTTGAATTGAACATTAAGAATCTATACTAATATTATAAAGCTGAAGTTTGTTTGTTTGAACGCGCTAATCTCGGGAACTACTAGTCCGCTTTGAAAAATTCTTTCGGTGTTAGATACCCCGTTTATCGAGCAATGCGGGTGAAACCGCGGGGAATAGCTAGTTAAATATATTATGTTTAGGAGGCTGCAACAAATCAAGGCTTATGTATATTTGGTACAATATAATTATTACTGATCGGAAATCGAATTACTAACTACATTGTAATGAGGCTTCATGTTAGTATTGTTATCATTAACAATTAACACACCGTTATATTATACGCAAAAGCATCCACAATATATTATTACAACGTGATAGCTAATTAAACTAAGTCTACAAATTATTAGCTACTTTATGAGCAACGTTAACTCTGAAAATAGTACTCAATGAAGCTATTTTTAAAATTACTAAAGCTATTCAAAAGCTCTATCGCTCCGTTTAATGATACATATTTTTTTTAATATAACAAGTTATTTTCGTCTAAGTCGCTATTATACTAAAAGTGTGATAGCAATTTAATTTGTGTAATATAAAAGTTGAAAATCGTTTTGAGCTTTGCCGGTGTAACTACAATAGACCGACAATTTATTTTTAGTAATTATTGGTCTGTTAATCATTATCGGCAGACCTATAACTATATAAATTTTTTAATTTATTACATATTTATTATAATCATTATTTACGCTTATATACTTCCTCATAAGATTCGTCGATGTGATTGAGGAGCCCAACAAGAATCAACAAAGGCCTAATACAGAGGAGACGTGGCATGATCGTGAGAGAAAAACAAAAGGAAAATATAAGAGGTCATATCTTTGAGGAAATTGTTTTTGCAGCATTACCAACGTTCTTTCATATACCAACTGTTTTTGTTAGATAAATATGTTTCAGTGTTTTGTATGCTCTCCGCGAAATAGGCCCGTTCGTACGTGATGAAACGATTCGAATATATTTTATAGTTGTTTTTTGGGTTCATAGTGGTTCATAGTGGTCGAACTGGGTTTTTTCAAGACTAGCTAGAGCCTACGGCTACACTCACGTGATGATTTCAATAAGCTAAAAAATTTCAATAGTCTATATGTCTGTACCTTATTTCAAACAGTTCGGATTGAAGATCACTATTCCAAAAAAGTTAATTTCACATAAGCAGTATTAATTTCGATTGACCTAGTTAAAACTCATGTAGAAATCATAAATCGTAAACCTACCCTTAAAATTTTAACCATTCCTTTTTATTGCTGACTGTACATAAACACAGGGTCATTTTAGCCCGTGAATATTTAAAGAACTCGCCTGAATCTCACTTGGGGGAACTTCTGACCGACGTTAAAAATTCAAAGCTCAGCTAAGTTTGCAAGATAAAAGATAAGAATTTTCGAAAGGGTTTGGCATTGAAGAGAACAAGATTGAATGCGGTTAGACAATTGTTAGATCGTAGATTTATCTTCGGAAAATCGAAGCTTGAACGTCTTGAAATGGAACATTTAGTATTTCGTTTAATAAATACTTAATGTGGAGTTGATTACAATTTGTATGGAAATGAGAATCATTGATAATGTAGAACGTATTCACACATATTCATAGATATAAAGATTAATGCAAAGGATTAGGTATGATTATGAAATGTTTTTTTTATTGTTCTACGAGTATTGGTATAAACAGTATATTTGGTAGAAAAATAATTCAATATTTTTTGTCTTCCTTGAAGATTAAACGGACAACCCCCTAATAAATACTTACCTAATTAGCTATAATATTTAAAACATCGTCAAAAATATGACAAGAATCCCGGTCGCTGCTATAAAAACGGTAGATTCCGGCGAGTATATTAAAACTGACAAATCAGAGCAGATGTTTACAGGACGCTACTAAAAAAGAGCAATATCACTTAATTAATTTTCTTTAAACGAAAGAGGGCAGAAAAAGACAATATAAAGCATAAGCGTTGAGGAAAGCGGATTTTAACCGCGCACAAATTATTTTTCGTCGCAAGCGAAAATGGGTCTGTTTGCTTCAAAACTGGGAGCTGTATAGTCGAAAATGCTGTCGTCGAAAATGCGTCGGATCTAAATCGCTAAGGCTTAGACCACTACACACCGGATGAATGTCAAGAATGTCCCGGAGGATATGTTCTGTATAATTATAATGAGGAATGAGAGGATGCGTGTCTTGATGGCCTCAATCTGAGGAATTATGTACTTGAAGATAGATCTCGGGTAATGGCATCGTTTCGAGTTCAGTGTCAATTGTTGTGTGGGGAGCAATTAGTGTGTGTATGCCGTATTATATTTAATATAGAAGATTTGGGCTAATATGTATTATATAATAATATGTATATTGTATTTGGTTTGCAAAAAGATTGGATAATATACATATGTGACTCTATATGGTAGAGTTAGTGTAGGTACTCTTAAAGTATTTAATTTATTTTTTGAATATGATTGATTTTACGTGTATTTTTAATTGATGTGTATGATATTGATTTATCTTATTTCAGTGTAACTCATAATTTAGTAAACCCTGATCAAATAAATATATATTTAATAGGTATATTAAACGTTTCCAGTACATACATATTGTCTGCGTAGAATATAAAAATGATACCTAATTTAAGAATGAGATTACAACAAAAAATACGTTAAATGCCTATTAAAGAAATAGTAAAGTTAAGTCGTAAAAGGCCTCACTAAACAATAATTAAACTTACCATCCACGTAGAATCTTATGAAATGTCACACCCAGGAACAATTCTTTGAGCATTTTCTCACCTCACCGAGGAAATAAATGAAACTTCCCGATCGCAGAGTTCAGTTACAAATGCTCGAAGTTGGATCGTTTCATTTCAGTCACTTGATACCTAGTATAATGCTCAACGATACGACGACGATATATTATCGTCGATGTACACATCAATATTAAGGTACGCTTTATGCGGAGGCTTTTTATTCCGTTCGATATGTCGGGCGTAATGAGTTTTTCTTAAAGATTTCGAATGTGTGGTGAATTTTTATAATGTTATAATTTTAAGTAGATATGTAAGTAGTTATGTATCTTATAAGACAAAATTTATTACTTAATAGTTTTATCGCTCTTCAAACTCACATAACTTTAATTCTATCGGCTTGATATTTTATAAGTTAAAATGAAAATTACAACGTATGTAACCATATTTTTTTAAGCATGAAATTTGTTAACCTAAGTATAATCTTCTGAATTTCTTTGAAAAAAAAAAATAAGCGACAATTATAACATATTATTCTTTAATAGATGTATCAAACTATATAGTTAAGATTCTGTATCAATTTCTTGTCGAATTTTGTTCTGAAATTAACGAAACTTATTAAAGCTGAAACAGTCCAAGAAAGACCAATAAATTTATGTTCAAACGCGCGAACTTTGTATTGTTAGTTGCAATATTGTCGCATTTCACTGAATAACTCAATACTTGCTTTGATTTACAGTTCAAGCACGTATTCGCACATAACGAGCAACTTTAACTCTTATTTCAGAAGAATAAGGTATAAAATAGTTTGATATAGTTGGTGTTAAGATATTTTATCTTCAGTCAGCTTTAAAAACCTTGAGTGGTTGATTAAGCTCATGTTACAGCATTTTCTATACTGAAAAATGCTTTGATATCGCCTTTTAATAGATTTAAAAAGATTTATAAAACATCTATCTAGAACTTAATACTATGAAGCTTGAGATTAATTCTCTCTACATTATTCAATGATAAGGTTATGTCTAAATAAAAGAGACTAGGAGTTTAGCAATTACAGCATTACTTTTTTGATGAAAACTCAAATATTACTAGTTGCACAACAAACATCTTATTTTTTCAAACTACCTTACATTACACATAAAAGAAATGGGACTTACAAAGGAAACAAACAAATCTCATATTCTAACTACATTGATTGAAACCACGATCTTTCTCAATGCTATCTATCCATTGTATTATTAATGATAATATCACATGACAAGAACCATTTAATTCAGAAAAGAAACTCATTACGGATAAGCCTGGACAATTTGTGTCACAAACAAAACATTATCCGGCTTTTATCCCGGAACCGTGGTTTAATGTTAGAAAATATTAAAATTGAGAGTATACGTGCTTTCCTTTAAAAAGGACGAATAAAAAGATTGTAATAATTATGAATCAATTTTGGAGCAATACGTATTCTGTTTGAGGTATTATGTTTCCCCTGGGATCAGCTTTCAATTGGTTCTATCAAAAGATCAACATTCTATGGGGGATTTTATTTTTCTCGACTAATCAAATTATAGACGACTACTATGATGTTGTTAAATATAGCGGGTATTGTGCTTACCATAAAGCAAAGGAAGAAAACCCTTTTTAATAATATTCTTCCCGATTTTTTCTGTGTAGTTACACAACGTGTAAGTTTCTAAAATAAAATTTAAGTTCTGAAAATGACTGATATTCACTTTAATGTAAAAGAAGGTAAGCAAGAATAGTGTTAATAGAAATAAAATAAAACTGAAATTAAAACAGATTAGTGTACGTTATATATATATATTTTAATTGCGATTTTAAAGCAATAAATTCAGGAGTATGTATACTTTCGCGTGTTTCAACCAAAAATAAACAATCCCAAACTTCAAAAGCATAATTTATTTATAAAAAATACGACGCATTTTCGAAAGAGTAGAATTTGCTTCCAAAATTCGACAGCCATTTTAGGTAGAATACAGTACAAATGAACTGAGATTAGGAATGTATACGGAAGCGTCGTAATTGTTAGCTATCTGCTGTATTGTTCGTGACACGGTGTGTGGTCTGAGTGACGAGAGATAGAGGGCAAATACAGGTGAAATAAAATGTCTGTGCAATTTACAATCTATGTTTTGAACTAATGAATAGATGTAAGATGTGGATTGGGGAATGAAATAGTAATAGATATTTCAGGCTGGATATGTTGCGGTTGAAAATAACAAATTTTTAGGTTCAAATTGAGCAATTGTAAAACCATTAAAGTGTGAATTTGGCAATCTCTCAATTATCATGTCTCTGTCACTTAATTAATATGCATATTTCTAAGGCATATTTATACACGTTTTAAGCGCGTCACACACGGTGAAGATACTATAATATTTTATCTTAAGATACTGTTATATTTTATATTACAGTATCTTTACGCATCCGGTATCAGCGTTCGGACCATCATTTTTCTTTTTGTCATTACGTACTAAGACCCCTGTAGAACCGCCATCCTGTTACAAGTGACGCGAAATTTTGTAGTATCTTCACCGTATGTGACGCGCTTTAAACATAATAATAGCGATAAAAAGTGTCATAAAAACACCGCTCTTCTGTCATAAAAAGATCTTTCTTCGTTTATATCGTTTATATCGTGGATATTGCTTTAATGCAATAAATTATTCATTAACCTCTCGAACAAAGATAAAACGGCACCTTTTCACGTAATTATTCTCAAATAAACCGCTAATCGCTTATAAATTACGTACAATTGTTAGCGGTTAAGACCTTTCTGCCGAGCGTGTATTCCCTAAATCGGTCTTTTTGCGAATAAAGCGTCTACAATACAGACTCAAATTGCCATTTGTACGAAATAATCGTTCCCATTATTTTTATACGGAGCGTAATTTAGTAAACTCCGATTATCTTAACGAGGCAGTTTTCTAGAATGTAGCTGCGCTTACTCTTGTTGTAAATATAATAGTTTTTAAAACTTAAGGAAACGTAAAGCTGGTGAAAGGCTCTTTAAAATGTTAAATAAATAATCATTGAAATATACAGGGTGTAATCGTTAAGTGTGCACAAGCGATTATTCCGTAACTATTGCAGATATCAAAAAACTTTTAACTGATATCGAAAGTACTTAACCTATTGAGCAAAATGGCCATAGTAAATTTTTAAAAATAAAACGAGAAATATATGTATATATAATATATATTACATAGACGAGGCTAAGCCTATATTAACCGAGAAATAAAAATGATTATTTTTCCGACCCAAATATCGACCAATAGAATTGCACCATTCGACGTCACGTGGTACAACCTACATGGTATTATACTGATATTTTTTTGAAAATTTTCTCTGGTCGTTGACGTCAAACTGACAGGCTCAATTCAATTGTGAAATTATTGGCCGACATTTGGGACGAAAAAATAATCTCCCGAATACCACACGAGCTTCAAAATTATCTGGCATTTCCCTCAAGGTTCCCTGCAAACAAATAAAGTCGTCAAGTTTTTCAAGAAAAATCACTCGCGCTTCGCGCTCGTGATTTTTTAACCTTGACTAAAAACTTGACTCCTTCATTTGTTTGCAACGAACCTATCGGGAAATACCCGATAATTTTGAAGCTCTTGTGGTATTATAAGTGAATAATCTTCTGATGCTCCCTCCCTGAATTGTCAAAATTTGATACGTAGTTTCAGCGTCTATTTGGAAGCAAACAAAAAGAAACATTTGTTAGGTAATAAATAAATAAATCATTCCTGTATATATTTATTATGATAACAGCCTTCGCGGAACTATTTTTTTATAACTGAGATAAAAAAAAACACTCAGCAAAAGAGTCACGGTCATAATTTTCCTCGATATAAAATACCATTTCCTACCAAACTGCGTGTTTAATTTACTCTTATTTGCTAAAGAAATGTTTGACCTACTTCGCATCTCAGGTCTCGTGAGAATTAACTTATAACAATGTTTAGTCTCTGAAGAGAAAATTATCCCACAGCTCTCTTATAGCTCTTGAGAGGAAAAATTAAATGTCCTTTGTTTGATATGCACCTGAGCTCGTAAATAAACGACGGTAATGAAGTTATTATACACGATAAACTAGGTTTAATTTTTATTATTTGCGCTAGGTTTATGTTTAAGTAAGTAAAATTAGATACTGTTAAAGTTGTTTTAGACAAGAGCAAATATTTTAAAGAATTATTCTTAGACTCTTTTTACGTCTTTTTTGAAGCAGTTAATTAAAGAATAGTGGAAGAAAACTAAAAATCTTTAAACTATTAGCATAATATAAATTTGAATAGGATGTGACTTCTATTTTATATATTCAAATTCAAAATTCAAACTCAAATTCAAATTTCTTTATCTGCAGAATGTAGAATTACAAAGATGTTAGGAAGGTACCTACAGATTACATAGACTCTTAAACATTCTGGCTCGTAATAATTGAGCGTGCAAATATATTATAAATTACAATAAACAATTTTATATCACACAACACTTGATCCAATTAGAATTAGAGGGATTATTTAGATATTTGCAAAAAAATATAAAAACAATATCTAAACGTTACAAAAATATACAAAGAAATAAACTGGAGAAACTCGAGAAGTACCAGGGGAGCATAAGTTGTGAGGTGATACGAGGCGTGTCGTTAGCGAGTAGGTACTACAATTAGTATGCAAACTTGCAGGTTAGTGGAGCACAGGGGACAAGACAAACTGGGTGGTTTTGTAGAAATTATGTGCACTTTGTATACCCGATGAAGTTGTAAAAACATTGTTATTACTCTGAAATTTATGTCGTATTGTTACAAGGAACTCGTAGCTAAGGAAATTTTTCTGGAAGCCGAA
>CAJQZN010041801.1:0-39188 GCA_907164685.1 Colias eurytheme | reverse complement strand
AAGAAGATAAGCATGATTTTAATAAATACCTAATTAACTTAGTAGATAAAAAATAAAAATATGAAATAACCCATGTTACTCAGAAGTTTATATCGGAAAAATAATTGAATGATATTCATCTAGGCGTACTTAATCTATAAGCGCTTTGGCATCTTCAATTTTATAGGATTTACCAGGTTTTACCTTTTTTACACATTAAGATAGTGTGTAGTGAAGAACCATCAAGACAATCTTCTAACTTAACTGTAAAAGAAGTTTTATAGGCCCAATTATTTTATACCAGCGGTTTTACCCGCTCCTGTTGGTCTTAGCGAGATGATATATAGTCTATAGCCTCCCTCGATGAATGGGCTATCTAACACCGAAATAATTTTTCAAATCGGACCAGTAGTTCCCGAGATTAGTGCGTTCAAACAAACAAACAAACTCTTCAGCTTTATAATATTAGTATATATAGATATCGTTTATTACTACGATATAACATTGGCAACATTCGCAGCTTTCTCTAACTTGAGTCACAAGCTTGCCAGGGACAACAGAAAGATTTATAAGATTTATAGAGGTCACCAATTCAGCAAACCGAACGCGTGGCCTGATCGCTTGTGTATTTATTCACATACCTTATTGGGGTCAGATCTGCCCTTTTCGACTTTGAATTATTGATGCTAATTTAAGCGACTTTTTTAGAGCGCGCATAAGTTGGTTTTTTCTTTGTAAAGTTTCTTCAAAATCGTTTTAAAATATCGGAGAATATTGGTATTTCGTTTCTAACTAATTGTAATTTTTGTAAGGGTAGGTATTCGTCGAAGTTACTTAATTATTAATTTTTAGTCGCTACAGTTTGCTGATTGAGATTTTTGTTCAACATTCTTATACTTTTAAAGTTTCATTTTCAGAAATTATCAGTTACAATCAATTTTCATACATAAGTTCTCTCATTAAAAAAAGTATTGTCATGTGATCACCAAACAATCAAAATTACGCTCACATATAATGTTTTGAATATTTAAATAGTCACAAATGTTAATACAAACTCAATCCCACAGCAAATAACATTTCAATGAAATGAATAAGGTATTGCATATAAATGTATTTTATCTTTTGTATTTCTGTACGACACCTCTTGGGAATCTGAAAATGTTGTTTTATTCATAACAGGGCTTGTAATTTTATTAAAAATATAACGATATTGGCTTATGAAAATGTTTATTATTTATACAATTGGATATTTTTCCTACGTTTTGCGACTTACTAAAATTTTATTCATAAACATTTGATGATCGAAAAACAAAATTTCGAATAAGTGATGTCTGAAGGCTAGTCAAAACCACGATAGAAAACCTGTTTTACGATGTCAAAATTTGCTACTGTAATAATGTCCTAAGAAACTCACACACAACAGGGATATGAAACTGTACACAATATTATTATCTAAACTCTTCCATATTAAAGTGCAGCTCTAACAGTTACATAACACACATTTCACCCTCAACGACGCTGATTTATACCCCAAATAAAGTCACGATAAACCTCAGAGGAGCCGAAATAAAGAAGTAAATAACCTAAAATAATTTGGAAAATCCAAAAGTGCACGCCTCATAATTTTTTTTTTAATAATTATTTATTAATTATTATTTTTGTTTATTTAATAACAATTAAACCACATCGAATCAGACCCTGAAAAATGAAAGGGTTCTATTCCTGAGCATACTCAAGCGTAAGAGAAAAAAAAAGACTCGATTAGTAAAGTATTTCGGTCGCTATCGTGTTAACAAGAAAAAGGATCCGCACATACAGACACACGGACGTCCAAGACAGAACTTTTTTAAACTGTTTTTTAACTAGTTTAAATAACAAAAATGACATCAAAAATATCATGAATGTTAAAAATAGTGTTTTTTCTTAATATGTGTGTGTATGTATTATCTTACAAGTGCAATGTATGATACATAAAGACATTTTAAGTTTGAAAAATCAGATGTTTTGCGCGAAGCGACAGTAGTACCCACCTCAACGCTTCGCTTATGAGGCGTGCAATATCCTACTCTATTTTCCGTGCTCATAAAAGTATGAGAATTCAACAGTAACGTGTCTGTGCACTGCTTAATGTGGCGTAGTATTGCCATACTACACGTTTCTAGAAAATTCTTGATACAAGTCTTGTAGCCGTGCCAAACGCATACACAAGTGTGAATTTTTATTGTAGCTTCACAGGGTTTCGGAAGTTGGAATTTATTATTGTGGTCTCTTGGATTTTGCGGTTCACATCTTTGTGGTTCGGAGTCTGCTTTGTGTATTCTATTTGGTGTATTTTATGAACTTTACTGGTTAGATTTTGTATTGAAGTTTAGGGGTTTATACAATAGAATTGTGATTCAAGAGTCACGAATATTTCAATGCTGGTTGTATGCCAGTAAAGTCAGACGTTGGCTTAGGCTAGTGATACCATATTTTTACTATCTTCTTCTTCGTTTCTTTAACATGAATTTCGACAAAACCTTTACACATTTTCACCAATCACAAATGTTTCAAAGATAGTTACGCCTCCAATTTATAAGACGGTATAATTTGATGTTAAACCAGCGAGAAATATTAGTAATATCGTTAATGAAAGCCTGTTCCCCTCCAGTGAGTTCAATAAAATCTCATTTCGTAACCGTTGTTTAGCTCGAACACAAATCACTATGGCGGACTCATTAATAATTTATTAATCCTGTTTATGAGACACTCGAACTCGACCTAAATATTCCCTTTGACGATTTATTGTGAAGTAATTCTTTATGAATTCATGTTGAATCAAATTTTAATACTATTATAAAGGCGAAAGTTTGTATGGATGTTTGTTACTCTTTCACGCAAAAACTACTGAACCGATTACAATGAAATTTAGCACACATATAGTGGGTAACTTGGATTAACATATAGGATAGGTTTCATCCCGGAAATCCCACGGGAACGGGAACTATGCGGGTTTTTCTTTGAAAACGCGGACGAAGCCGCGGGCGGAAAGCTAGGATATAATATATATTAGCTGAAAAGACGGTATCGACACATAATTATTTTATTTAAGATGATCATCATTCAGGAACTGCGGAGATTATAATATAACTGTAAACAATTTGAAATTTCAAAACATAGGACTTTGCCAAGTACATAACTTAACTTCAGTACCAATTATACCAAACTACGGATCGTAGGCAAAACTTTTAGATTTCCATTAGCTTCTTTTTAACTCCCCTTACGTATAAAGAGGGCTTGATTAAATTATATTTATCATATTTAGTTTCTGAGCGCTTGAACTGAAGTTAAACTCTTTGAAGATTATGCATAACTCAGTCTGAGCTCTGCGAAACTTACAACTTACTCAAATTTACTATTTACTCTCAAATATAAGGTACTAGATTTCCGCCCGCGGCTTCGCCCGCGTTTGCAAAGGAAAACCCGCATAGTTCCCGTTCCCGTGGGATTTCCGAGATAAAAACTATCCTATGTGTTAATCCAAGTTACCCTCTATATGTGTGCTAAATTTCATTGTAATCGGTTCAGTAGTTTTTACGTGAAAGAGTAACTAACATCCATATATCCATACATCCATACAAACTTTCGCCTTTATAATATATATATTAGAAATATATTAGAATATTAGATTTAGTTTGAGAATAATTATTGTAATATTTAATCTTCTGGAAAATACATTACTTACTTTTAATTACAGTTCGATAAATTTACGCGGGGGTTTGCGGAATAAAAACTATCCCATCTCCTTTCTATGGTTCAAACTATCTTTGTACCTACCAAATATCATCCAAACAGTTTAAACAGAGGATTAATCAAGATACATTACATATATAAGTGAAGGTGGTAACTTATAATTAATTATTATGAAGAGTTTCTCCATCACCATTTTTATCGGTTCATAAATAAAAAAGGAATTCTTTCACCTTTTACAGCTTTATTATTCCACGCGGATAAAGGCTATGTTTAAAAATGCGATAAGATAGAGACATTCGTTTTGCCGTAGTAAAAACGGGATAAAAGTACTTAAAAATACATTATTTCCGTCAAACATCAGTACAAAATCTTTATTATTAGAGATGTATGCCATTGAGGTAAATAAAACAACCATTTTTTCAACAATAACATATATTTTTCCCCGCTCGCATAACATTTTAAAAACAATTATGTTTCAGTTTTCAGTATAAAAAGCTTCAAACAAACAACTTCACTTCAATAACACACAAAAAAGTAAATTATTATTTACTGAAACAAACCTCGAAAACTCTGAAGCACACAATGCAGTTATTATAAACAAGAACGTGCTAGAAAACAGTGAAAATAATAACTTAGCATAAATTATACAGCAACTTCATCAGGCGTTTCCGCAGTCGGAATTTCAGACATATTAATATTTACGTAAAATAAAAGTCTCTGAATGACTTCTGAACTTCATCCATTTTACAATGCTCAAAACATTAGTCCATTTCTGTTCCACAATATGTAGGGCTGTCGCTTGCTAGACATGAATTAAATTGATTCTTGTAAACGCATAACATTTTCAATGCAGAATATGGTATAAGACTATGTATATGATTGAAAAATTGTCTAATGAGAAAGCAAATAAATTTAGCTTACATCAATATAACCATCAGTTTATTTATTTTTTATTTATTTATTACATTTAATTCAGGTGACACACAATAAATTGTACAAAACCATAGAATAAATACTTTACAGACTAACATACATAATTATAATAATTTATAAATATAGAGATATTAGAATATTTAAGATAAATTAACATTTAAAATACGCCATAACAATAAGTCTGTAGGCATTCCATCCTTATAAAAATAAAACAAATATGAACCAAAAAACTGTCTAAAGGAGCATTCCTTACATCAATCTTTGTCTTCATCCACTAGACATTTTAATAGTCCCCAATGGAAATTAATTTACTTTATGACAGCCCTAAGCGCACCATTTCATACGCTTTCAAATTACCTAGCCGAATTTGTATTCAGTCCATGTCCGTAAACATGCCTCTAGGCGTTTCCCTCACTTTTATTATTTACCCGTAGAAAGAATGCCTTCTTCTGAATTTGTAATGATTTTCAAATAAGTGTTGAACGGGAAAGCTTCAAGGGAATGAATACGTGATAAGCGACGTGTTTGTTCATGGGGATCAAACATGAGGGAATTTTCGAGAAAATACTGTGTTTTAGGTATCTAATGAATTTATATTACGGTTGTGTTATGAATATGAAATGATTACACCCACCATTATCTTTAATATAAGGTGAGATATAAGATATTACCATCTATGTGTTCAAAAGTAGCTAGATATATATTATTTCATGAATTCGAAAAGCTTTTTCATCTTCACAAAATAAATGCAACTTGTATTTTTTCTACCTAGCTATCTTTAATATTCATAACTGCTAGAAAAGTAATTTAAAAACGTCCAAAACTAGTTTCAAACTTATTGTTCACTGTAATTACTTATTTGTAGGTAGATTCTTACTTTAGCTGCAGATTCTGAAACTATGCAGACGCAAAAACGTATTTTTTCATTGGATCATTGCCAAATGAGACGAAATAGCTGAAGATTCGAAAAAACCCTCCCCAGTCAGTGTAACCTCATTTTTACTTTTGGTACCTACCATTTATACGATCTAATATCATTGAACTTTTTTAATCTTAAAATCTTAAAATTATGGTTTGCAATATTACCTAGCTAACTGTTATCAAATATTATGGTTTGTAGAAGTTAAGTGTTAAACCTATGTACGTTTCATAATTTGATTGTTTAAGAAGAAGTTATTATGCAAATGTAAAATTTGAAGATTCTAGCGTGGGAGCTTAGGTACCGAAGGAATATCAACTGAACCGAAGGAATATGTCTTGTAGAGCCATTAAAGGAATTACGACCTAAACAAAGCCACTAGTTAAATTATAATGTACAGAGGAAACACTTACAGTATCAAATACAAGAACATCCAACAACAACCATCTTTATAAAGACTATACACAAACACAAACAAAATCGATGGTCCTATTCCTTTGTACTCCCATACAACATAATACTACCAAAACAGGAAGATGACGTGAACTAGGGAACAAAAGGTGCATAAATTCATTCTCACCGTCACGGGAAAGATGAATGATTGTTTCGTAATAAATTTAACCCCTACAGTTCATAAACTACGTCAGAATCCACGATGTCTGAAAGCAGTATTACTTCCAGTGCGGAAAGAAGACAGCGCTATATAGGTCGTTTAGTGCCATCACTTTCCCACTCTGGAAATAATACTGCTTTATAAGACATAATGTTTAGGGAGCTTTTCCACCAAAATATTCTTTGCAGCTGTGCTTCTAAAATGTAATAACGTGACCGTTTCCGCCGAAGCTACGTAGCGCTGCGAGTGTGCTATGAAGATGAGCCTCCGTAAATTATCTTCTATTATAATATGAACAACTAGCTGTGCCCCGCGGTTTTACCCGCGTTGCTCCGCTCCGGTTGGTCTTAGTGTGATGATAGCCTATAACCTTCTTCGATAAATGGGCTATTGAACACCGAAAGAATTTTTCAAATCAGACCAGTAGTTATTGAGATTAGCGCGTTCAAACAAAGAAACTCTTCAGCTTTATAATATTAAGTATAGATATGATTGGTGGACAACAAATCCACAGCAACGTAACATAGTCACCTCCGGTGGGAAAGCACCTTAACCTCCCAGTTCATAAACTACATTAGAACCTGGCTCCTATTGTTTGTGGTACAAATCCCTATGCAGGATTACGTCATTCGAGACGTTAGGATGAAGCGATTGTGGTAGTGTCCGAAATTTACGCTTCGATTACCATTGAGTGCTTTGTTTGGATGGCCTTTGGGATGTTTTATGTAAATAGGCAATGTATGGTAAATTGTTTACAGTGAAAAATTGTAAATGTAATTGAATGACAAAATTTTGCTATGATAAACGTAAACGTCATTTGAATTTTTGAATGTACAATCCCTATCTAAAATTAAAATAATTATTAAGATACTATTTGTTTAAAAAAATTAACTTTATCATGAAAGCTTCAAATAACAAGGAATATAATATTATAAGCCATTGGCTTTTAAGTAGATAGGTATTAATAATTTTGCAAAGCAAATAGATACTATAAGAACTTAGACATCGTCACAAGTATAAGTTAAGTAAGTAAGTAGTACTTAACTAGTTTCGAATTTAAATTTATGAAGTCAAAGTTAGGACTCGAAATTAATTGAAGATAACTTTATTGAAAGCTATAAATAACAACAAAGTAACAAGATTAATCTATTTCAAAATTATTTGATAATTTAGAAATAGATTAATCTAGCCCTATTGAATGACAACTTAATTCTTTAATATCATAAATCTACAGAAACGTATATTTTAGAAATCTCTATTACATCAGCTCGATTCTCGATATTAATAATTTAATATTTCTTTCGAACTTCAAACGTGATTATTATGTAAGAGAGAGGCGTTTATTGAACCAATTTATAATAGGTATCGCTTCAAAAAGGCTTCAAACATATTCAGCTTCTCATATAGGGTTCTTATAAACTAATCTTCACACACACATAAATAAAGTATACACATCGTACATGAACATGCGTGTGTTTGTATGTGAAAAATCTAAAAAATATTTGCTATAAGTCCTAATATATATAATTCATACCTAATTTTATTATGAAATCAATGATAAATATAGTAAAAAAAAACCTGTGAAAATGTTCAATTACTTAATAATAAATTACTAAGAATGAAAATGCAACGGTTTACGATAAGCTGTGCTTTTACATAATTGTTTATAGAATACTAGCTTTCCGCCCGCGGCTTCGCCCGCTTTGTCTAAAACATAATAAATTATATACTAAAACCTTCCTCTTGAATCACTATATCTATTAAAAAAAACCGCATCAAAACCCGTTGCGTAGTTTTAAAGATTTAAGCATACATAGAGACATAGAGAAATAGGGACATAGGGACAGAAAAAGAGACTTTGTTTTATACTATGTAGTGATTATAACGCAGACAACGTAATTCAAATTGTAAGATATTTTTAATTCATTGATACGATTCAATTGATTAAATTTATTGAATTAGTTAAGAAAGTTAAATAGTAAAGAAAAGCGTGTAACAAAAAGTTAGTTATCATGTTATCTAGTTATTATGAACTAGATAGAGCCCTTTATTTGCAATAAGAAAAGCGCTTAAAAATTAAATATTTGAAAAAGCACTTTATATCCTTTAATGAAAGAACCATATTATAATCTTTCAATATGCAGCATCTTTTAATACCACAAAGTACAGGTCAAGCAATTTCCTATTAATTTATATAATCTCTAGACATTCTAAGCCCTAGATCCTCTTACGATCACGCTCGATCGACGTGAGATCAATTAGTGCTTTGGTATTCTAGCATATTCGACATCTAATGAGATTTACTTCATTAGTTAATCGATTATTTTGATTAGAAAAGTGATTAATAGAAGTTATACCTATTATTACTAATTATTAATTTATCACTACATAGTATAAAACAAAGTCGCTTTCTCTGTCCCTATGTCCCTTTGTATGCTTAAATCTTTAAAACTACGCAACGGATTTTGATGCGTTTTTTTTTAATAGATAGAGTGATTCAAGAGGAAAGTTTTAGTATATAATATAATTTATTAGGTTTTAGACAAAGCGGGCGAAGCCGCGGGCGGTAAGCTAGTAATATTATAAAGCTGATGTATCTCTATGGTGTAGTCATGGGCAGGCTGCGGCTGGTGTCCCCACAACACATTAAAATTCTCTAAAGGGCCTCTGCGTGTTGGATCTGTGTCCCCACGTAAGCCTTCCAAAGGACAGGGTATCTTCCCTATGGCGGTACCCGTGTATTATAGAGAGAGTTATAAAGCTGAAGAGTTTGTTTGTTTGAACGCGCTAATCCCAGGAACTACTTGTCAGATTTGAAAAAATATTTCGTTGTTAGATAACCCATTTATTGAAGAAGGCGATAGGCTATATAATATCATCACGCTAAGACCAATAGGAACGGAGCAATGCGGGTAAAACCGCCAGGCAATGCTAGTATAAATAATTGTGCTTATATAGGTACATAGTAATAACTCAAACAAATGATTGTCTTGTTATGACTGATTGTCGAAAGTAGTTGATACTCGTAAGTTTAAAATATATTCATAACTAGTTACCTATATAATATTATGTTAAATTAAAATAAATTGAAAGTTATATTTAGAAACCCTCAACAATGTTTAAAGTTTAAATACATTCTTATAAAATTATGTATTTCTTAGAAACTTCGACAATAGTCTCCAGTGAATCTATGAATATTCGATGACTCGTATAACATTTCTATATTTTATTCAATGTTGATAAAATTCAACAAAACACCGTACGAAATCTCATTTTAACTACCAATAAAACGTATATTGTATGGATAAATTATTCAAAACGACTTTTACGTCTCCTAGATATTTTCAATACAATTTTGTTGCAACGTGATTTAATTAAGTTTTCAATTTTCTGCTTTTCACTGACTCTCAATGTCGATTCTCGATACATTTTTAAGAAAATTAATTTTAAACAGTTAATAATATTCAGCTTTGTCTATTTATAAAATTGGTTGAATATTGTATATTCGAGTTATTTTTATGTACGTAAGTGTGAAAGTCTGAACATTGTGTGAGCTAGATCATAGCTATTCATCTTCTTGAAAAAAAAATCATCCCTTCAAAATTAAAAAAAAAATATATACATATATATTACTTTATGACTTTTATTTTTGTGACTTTTAAATAGACCAGTCATTTTACAGTGTTAAAATGTTGTATATTCCACTAAAATAATGTATATCCAGTAAGTACTGTACTACATTATCTATAGGTACAATATATACACAATTACAATTTATATATCTCTAAAATCTAAATTGTCTAAACTACTACAATATTCTAACATCACTTTAAAATATCTACTGAAGTCTTTAATCCTTCAACAATACTCTAGGTAATCTCCTTAACTCTAACTACAAACAATATCAGATAAGAATCCCACGTAAATTCCACTAAGAATACGTTACTTAACCATTATAATACTAATAATATTAATTTAGTCGAGTGATATAAGACATAGTATAAAGAGAACGAGTAGGCCGTCTCCCAACGTTTAGGAGCGCACGGTACCTAAACTCGCGAGGTACAGGGTTGTCAGATGTCACGTTCATATTTTAAATAATTGTATAAACAAACACCGACCGCTCACAGCAATGGCGCGGCCCTCACGAGAACGGTCCATGAGAAGGAACCGAGCGGCGTTGTGTGCGTGCGTCAAGCTTGCGTACGTACATGAACGGAAGCGTACGCTGCGCGTACATACAAACGGCGCGATGTATCTCTGTTCGAAGATAACTTACTTGTTCTCTTTATACTATGTATAAGAAGTGTTGTGTTACATTAACCCGTTAGATCTGAAACATACCAGACGCGCCAGGCATTTTGGAGCCACAATTTATAAAGTACATTATCAATATCACTAATGCTTCATATAGACAGGCGTTTTACTTGCCAAGACATACTTTATAGATTGTTTGCCAAATGTATACTTTGGTAATTAATTAATTATCTGATATTGAGTACCTAATATATTTTATTCGGATTGTGAAATAATAGCTTTCTGCCCGCGGTTTTATCCCTTTCATGAGAACAACAGCTCTATCTATTAAAACCGCATCAAAATCCATTGCGTAGTTTAAAAGACCTCAGCATACATACACACTGACAGAAAAACAATGGAAAGCGGCATTGTTTTCTACTATGTAGTGCTAAGTAGGCTCGTAAATTGTAATAAAAGAAACAAAAGAATTTACGATTCTAGCTCGAGCGTAGCCAGGACGTCTAGATTAGCTTCTTCAACTCACCAAGGTAGTTTAAAGTCAGAGGAAAAAATAATTTGGCGGTCGAGCAATGCACCCTACTTTTCATTTCTTTCTACGAGACATAATGGCCACTTCTCTTTTGTTTTTAAATTCAGCCAGCGTACCGCAAACTCAACCGGCCAGTAACTTTTTTCAATTTTTTATTATTCGTCCTCTTTGTTCATAAATATGAAGCAATCACGTTCCTAATTCAAAATACAATAGCTCTATGGTTTATAGAATCATGTCGTTCCTAAAGCTACATTTAAAAACAAAATCCCTAATGAAAAACCAATCAGAAAAATGGCTTTACAAACACGGAACAAATTTGCATACAGTTGCTAATTTAAAACAAGCCTATCTAAAATTCATGTCGCGTTCAGTGTCAAGTATTGAACATGTCCCAGTGGAGGCTGTTTAATGAAGTTACCCTCTCTATTATGGGGTTTGACAACTGAACTAATTTGCACATTCATCGGATATCCGTTTTGACATGGGCCGCTATAGCTTAATACAAATCCGGGCTATAGAGTCTATGTAAAATATATAGGGATAGTTATTGTGATGTAGTTCTTAATTAGTTGTTGTTACGATTTAAATTCCTTTGATAGTGAATTATTAAACTATGCTATTACTAATTTAACGAAGGCAATATAGTTAAAAAAGTTTAATTTCTAATTTGTATTAAACAGCAGGCGTTGTCTACAATACGATATTAACTACCCAATCTTAGACTAATTTAAAAAAAAAAGATGCGACAATCTGAATTTTAAATTGCAGATACGATATTTTCGATAATAGAACATTTTCGTCTAATTATCGGATCCCTCGGGGTGTTTAAGATAATTAAGGTTATTATGGGAGATAATGAAAAAAGTTTTCACCAAAAGCGTAATCACGGATAGGCAGAATATCGATATTGGTTTTTGGTTTAAGTTTTTAATACGTACTTTGAATGAGAGTATTAAAATGATATCAGTTATTACGTACCTATTAAAAGTTCCCTGGTTGATGAAGTGGTACCTATTTGGACTGTTTATAATGACTGTATCATTTTAAGGTTTGTAAATAATATCAGATAATAGGTAGGTGATAGAATAGTTGTATGGATTTTTTTTAATGAACAGCAGTTAACTTTGATTTATGTCATTTATTACATTTTGTTATTTTAAATGACCATAATATTATATGACGTAAATCTTTTTTCTACGCTATAGAGCTCTAAGATAATAAATACAATCATTTGATCTCATCTTTTCTTTATACTTAACTGAAAATTAAATAAATATCAAATTACTTATACATATACTTACTTACTTACTTACTTATTATTTATTATTATTACTTTTATATACATGTATGAGGTATTTTTCATACATTGTTGGTGCTAGTCAATATCCCAGCAGGCTTAAACTTGTCAATACAGATTTGTTCGACGGCTGAAAAATTTAAATTCGCCTCTATATTGCTTTAGCTTCCAGCCTAAAAAGAATATCCGAATTTCATTGTACGGTAGACCACGTAAATCTTCTGCACTGGACAATTTATCCAGACGACTTTCTGCTTTACGACCCTCTACTTTGGATTTATTTTGTCGTGCATCGAAAATAGTGCGCTAGGCTTAATTTTCAGCCGGTGTACCGTGTAATTTTGTATTCTTTATGTCTTTTTCAGATCGGATGATAATAGATAGTGCATTGCACTGTACGTAAGTTGAGAACAAAATAATATTATAGTAGGAGAGCCCGTGGGAGATCGTCCTTCACCGATCTGATAACCAGATGAGACGTATTTTTTATTAAATGTTTTTTATAAACAAGTATGCCCATATTTGCTTGTTTTTGCAATTAAAGGCACATAATATTTTGTTTATAAAAAATATTTAATAAAAAATACGTCTCATCTGGTTATCAGATCGGTGAAGGACGATCTCCCACGGGCTCTTAGACCATTATATTGTGCGTCAACATGAGTTTATTAACCGACTTTTCATTATAATTATTAATTTAATATATTGAAAAGCTATACATAACATAATAGATTATGACTTGAAATAAACTCAGTTAAATAAACTTCCAGTAAATTTAAACTTAATAGTAACTTTCAAGTTGGCAACTTTTCCAAGTCACCTGTTTTAGTTGTTAACATTAAAAAATAAAGAATATAAAAAAACGTGAAAAAAGCACTTACTATAAAACTTTCCACAAAATAAGGCAGTATATTATCCTGAATTCGTGGTTTTCATCATGACACACTGTGATACAGGGTACTTTTAATCAGACAGTTTCACGGCAGAAATGTTTAATTCATGCTCTACGTGGAACCACTTTTGCCCCGACGTCAAAATGAATAATATTTTTACTCTGTCCTTGTATTATTACGGGAATTGGAAGGTCTTTTAAGAGGTTTAAATTGAATTAGGAAGGACCAATGTTTTTACGGTAAATGGTAATTGTGGATTATATAGAATTGCAACATGAATGACTGATTTTTTTCCTTTTTCGATGGAATATTATTAGAGAGAGAAATTTCATAAATTTACTATAATATTAGCTATAAAATTTCTCAATTCTTGTAGATCGTTTTTGTGCTTTTTGTAGAGTATCGTACTGGGAAAAAGTATGAAAAGTTTTCATTTACAAATTTTATATCAAAAGAAATAACAAATTTTCTAAGAATTAAACTATTGTAAACCAATATCAATAACAAAGCCTTTGTTCTGAATAATATCAGTGGCTAGATTTTAACTTTGAACATTTTAGAAAATAATTTTGTTACTGGTTTTAAATATTTAAGATTCTAGGAAATTTAACAATTTTATGTAAAATATTACATTAAAGGTGAGTAAAAGCTTCTTTTGTTATTATATCATGTTAAAAGGTAAACCTGATGATTAAACATTTTAGTTATCCGTTATAATCTGAGAATAAATTCGAAGTTAAAATCATACTAGGTATAGGTACATATACCTACACACAAGTTAGCATCGAAGTTTTATTAGCTATTATCTATAAACAAAAAATATAATTTTCTAACAATAATCAGATAAGATTTCATGAGTCATTTCATTTTACTAAAGGAATCCGGACAGATGTAAAATATAGAAATGTAAAATATAGAATATCTATAGCAATAGATTTATACCTACATTAGTTTTGCCTCAATAAACTTATTCCTATCATACACACTAACACACCGCTTAGACAACCTCAAATATATTTTGTGCAGCCAGAACCAATATTAGCATAATGTAAGTCAAGCTGAGTTGTCCAGGAGCATGGATTTTGTATGTACTTGAATAATTTCCCATATAGAGATTGTTTTATTTCATTTTATAAGTACGTATTGGAAAAAAATACACTCGTCATGAGAAATATTTAATGATTGCTATAGATGGCGATAAAATAAGGTTATATAGAACCAATTTAATAGTGATATTATAAGACATTATTTAGAATGTGACGATCTCTTTATTATACAAATCCTTCAAAAATCATGACACACACATACTTAATAATTATTTATAATAAAGGTATGTAAGTATAGTTTTTATAATCAAAACAAACATTTTTACGTGCCCACTTATTTAGTCATTTTAGAGTAGTCATAGAGATGCAAAATTTAATTGAAAATTTATGAAAATTGTTTTCACTTTATTCAGAGAGAAATAATCTATTCACCCTCCTACAAATCGAATTAAAGTCGTGTCTGTCCGTGTCTCGTGTCTCTGACATAATTATGTTATCAAACGAAATTCATATGTAAAGTTGGAATGTGTATTTTTTTCAGGATTTATTGAGTTGGTTCAAGCGTCTTTTTGGAATGCATTCCTAAATTGTATGAGAGAACTTTTATAGTTTGGTTTAGGGACGTTTATGATCGATATGCTTTACATAATATACCTACTTAAGTATTAACTTGGAAATGTTGTTGGAGTGCAGATTCATTTAAATTAAATAAAGAAAGGTTTTGCTAACTATTAATTTAGTAAATAATAGAGCACTTTCGCGCTCTTGGTTGCTTTAATTTTTTTTTATTTCAACTTTCTTATTCAATTTCTGTCCTTTGATTTATATATTTTGACAATTTATAATTGGATACTCTTAAACCTTCATTACCCTTAAATGGAAACGATAAGCGTGAAACGTCAATCCAAGTGTATCTGTGTACAAACATATGGTTTTTAAATTATTATATTTTTCATTTTACATTTTCACCCTTAAATCTTTATTTCTCTGAACATAAAAACTTGATAAAATCATACTTACATCTCTACCATACAAGAACATTCAAGCGTACACCGATACATTTGCCTAATTTCCCCGTTTCTATTTAAACATAATAGAAATAGGCCTGTTAGCAAATTCAGTGATGTGAGTAATATAATAGCGTATATAAGAGGAATATTGGTTTAACTAGAGACCGGGTTATAGAGTCGAAATATTCACTCCATGTGGCTCAATTATTTTAAACATAAAAGATATGGATTTTAGGCTAGTTTGAATGAATGAATGCTTTTATTTTACAAGAAGTATAGTAAAATATATTTAATAGTGTGTAAAGGGCAGAAATAAATAAAGGCAATCGTTTTTTTGTTATCAAATAAAACTAAAAATCATCACAGTCGTTTGATCAATTTAAATTATCCCTATAAAATATAAAATTCTTGTGTCGCGGTGTTTGAAGTTAATCTCCTCCGACAAGCTAGACCGATTCTCATGAAATTTTGAGTGCATATCGGATAGGTCTAAGAATCGAACAACTTCTATTTTTCATTCCCTTAAGTGATATGAGAAAGGCAGAAAAACGTTTGAGCTAACAGCTAGTAGTATAGCTATATAATAACAAGGTACTTCATAATTTATTTAAATTGTAATAACAATAATTACTTTGTTACAGGTATCTTGCGAGCTGCGAACGTAATTACACTCGACTCATTTTACATTCTCCTAAATTGTAAGCTCACACGAATTTCTCTATATTTTAATCATATCAGACTACTTCACGATATTACTCTTTATTCAACTACACTGCTGGCCATGCATGGGAACGCAAATTCTAAAATATTGCTACAAACTTTCATGCTGTCATGCCGGAGTGCTTAAAGTATTCAATATATTAAAATTGCTTTCCACATTTTCATGGCATTTTTGTAATTTCACCGAGTTGAATGTGCAACATTTTGATATATGTGCTAATATTTTGTTGGTAAGAATCAGGTTTAAAGCGCAATATTTTTATTAAAATGGCAAACATTTGTAATAGAGCTTCTTGTAAATAGATTACAAAGTAGTTATTTTTAATCTATTTACATTTGATTTAGATCACAATAAACACAAATATCGTAACACAAAAAAAGAAAACGCTGTGCCATGATCAAGAATAATACCGCCTACGAGGTGCGAGATTCATCATGCCATAATTATAAAGTGATAAAAATACACATTTAATTTTATATTGGGTTATTATTTTATTAACCTCACATCATATAACTAACATAATCCTCCAAACTCAATAAAAGCATAGCATAGCATGAACATGCTCTATTTAAAGTCAAATTTTAATCCATTCGTTTGTCCCTCAGTGTACGCAGCGGGCAGTCTGCCAAACATACGTAAAGTTACTAATTGCTTAGAAAGCAGTTAAATTCAAATTTGTCCGGGCAGTGTTAACCTAGCTCCATATTTATGACACACGGATGTACATAATTCCCTCTCATCACGTTGAATTTCTAACTAGAGTTACCCTTAAATCCTTTTGCTATTACATGGAATGGTTTTGTAAAGTTACGCTTATGACTTTTAGGTTTGTAGTGTATGTGAGTGAAAGAGAGGGAAGTATTATGTCATCTCTTGCGCACGTGCAACGGTGACACCGCTCACACAGCTCAGTTGGCTGCAGGCGGTCGGAGTGAGAGGTCGTGTGCGTCTAAGAGCCGATAATAGGGAAGGACATACACTACATTTTTGGCGACGAGGTAAATCGGGAATAAATGTAAGTAATTTTTTTTTTGATAATAAAAAAAAATACAAAACAAAAAAAAAGGGAGAGGAAATAGGTGTGCTGTGATAACTATTGAACTAATTATATCCACAGTCGAGTTACATCGAAGGGAATATTATAGAAATAGAATAGAATATTAAAATATCCGCACAAAGTAGATAAATAACATGTGCGTGCCTTTCGAGAGGCCTCCGGCCTCCGCGCCGTAGAAAACGAAGGTTTCGTTTACATAAAGATTTAGCAAAACCTCTTAAATAATTGTAGCCAGATGGATAAAGTAGGTGTTGTCAATTGTTTCTCGTATACATAACTACACTGATACCAATGCATACGCGGGCTGTCTTTATTGCTCGAGCGTATGGTGCCTGTTTGATAAATACACTGTACAGTGTACGGGTATACAGCTAGCGTCGTCCAGTATATGTACTCACGTAGTCATGCATAGGACTGTAACTGCGTTATGCGAGACTAAATGTGATATTTTGTTTAGTCGAGGCTGTAGATTATTATTTTGGGACATTTGTTTACATATAAATTTATTGATACTGATATGTAAAAACCTGCTTAAAGGATTGGTTAAACATGATTAAATGAGCTAAGAAGGTTCGATTCCCTATCAGCTCAGAATAGATTTGTCTGGTTACAAAAATATAATTATACCAAATACCCACTTATATCTTATTTAATTACTCGATGTGAAGTTGCATGAGTATTATTTAAGATTATTCATTATTGCATAAAGAATTAATTAATGGTTATCATGCAAGGAACGTAAGTTTCCTGGACAGGCTAATATAGTAACATTATGGAAGTTCATGTAAGTTGATGTATGTGTTTCGATGGTGATGTGGACCCCGACAAGGGATTTCTAAAGTTGTTGTTGTTAAGCTATAATATTACAAGATGAAGCCTGACAAAAAAAATGTTGTGTGGTTTTATGAAACCACGGTAAAAGTGAAACTGTTCGAACGGTTCTGAACACTGCTTTATACCTACTCGGCAGCCGACCGTCACGCGACATGCGCTACACAGACCAAAAAGTTTGAGACGATGTAATAAAAGTTTCACTTTAAAAAGGGTAACACCCGTGTACGTAATTTGTACTGTGTTACCAGATAATGCCTGGTGAAATGGTGGTCAAGAAAAATCGGGTGACGCCCGTGTGTATTTTATAATGTTATACCAGATGATGCCTGGTGGTACAAAAACAAAAATCGGGTGACGCCCGTGTGTATTTTGTAATGTTATACCAGATGATGATGATGCCTGGTAGTGCAAAAACAAAAATCGGGTGACGCCCGTGTGTACAAAAATATTTTATACCAAATGATGCCTGGTAGTCGTAATATAATTACAATACAGGTGATGCCTGTAGTGATGTGATTCGGGTGATGCTCGTATAAAATGTTTATATTTTGGGTGATGCCCATATTGCGAATTCATGCACTTAAATACGCGATCTTAAAAAAAAAAAGTGATAGTTCGTCACCATTTCACAGTGAAGTATTGTTCGTAAGATAGATTGTATCTTCGAATTACTTACGGTTAGTATTGATATCCAAATAAAAAATGGAATAATACAATTTTTAAGAGCATACAGTAAATACTAAAATATTTACAGTAGATTTTATTATTCTTATCTAAAAGTGACTTAATATTTTCATAATTTCATAGCAGATTTTGTTAAACAACGAAAGAATAATCATAATGATAACAATACCTAAAATATCTGCGATAGGTATTGCACATTTAACCGACAACTATAAAGTTAGACAGGTTAAGTGATAATATAATAATGATAAACAGGGTAAGGTAATAAAACAATGAATATTCGAAAACAAAAATAAATGGAATGAGAGACATACAGAGTAGTCTCAATATTCATTATGTCAAACTACCCACCTGGCAGACGTTGTAATGCTCTTTCGCCTTTTATCGGTTCGTTAAACGAATTGGAACATGAATATTATCTGAATTGGTCGAGCCGATACGCTGCGTGCCGAGGTTTGAGTTTTACACTTAGCAACATGTTTGGCTATTCATTTTTATTGTATATACTATGTGGCGTTGTAGGTGAGGTGGAAACAAAAAAATAATAATAAGAACTAGATACTCACCATACAGTCGGCAATTAATTTAGTTATTTAATAAAATAAAATACAAATATCAGTAACAATAAGGGTCGTGGTGTGCCTAGGTCCAAACCCTCCGGTAGGGCTCTTACTGATATAGGTCTGATATAGGTGCGCGTCTCGTTGCGAGGGCTAGGCGTTAGGGTGTCTTTAGGGTTGGTCGCTGAATTCCTTCAACAGGAATTAAGGAGCCGAAGCAAGCAAGACGTAGAAGGATTTCCTCAGCGGCAATCGTAGCAATGTCGTAGTACTACTGAAAATGGGTCTTAAGCGGTATGTAGCAGCGTATGAGGTTCCTTATCGGAACGTGGCAAGGACGCGACAATTCCCTGCGCGGGAACGTTGCGGGTATGTAGAAGCTTTCTAAACGGAACGTAGCAGTAGCATAACACCACTCTCTCAGCGGAAATGTAGCACCCCGGTTTGGGGTTAGGTATAACACACTGTTAATCATTACATGTTGGAACGTTGAAAACGACTTTTACGTAATTTATACAATAATATACCGTGAAAGACAAAAGTTGGACAATAGACAGTTGGCATAAAATATGAATCGTTAATTGTTAATAACTAGCAAACCTGGCGAAGTCCGTTTCACACCAGAGACACCTTTTCCTTGTTATAAACCTCACGGAGCCCGAGACCTTTCCAACGAGTGCAAAGCCGTGGAAATCGGTTCGTGCGTTCTGGAGTTGTAGCGTCAGGAAGGAAAACCCGACTTATTCTTATATAGTAGATTACTTTGATAGATAGTGTATAGTGACAAACAACCTGTCAAATATACACTTAAAATTTTTACATGGATAATAAAGGTCAATTTCAAGACGAACATTTAATGTAAAATAAAAAATGGACCATAACCACATCATACCGCAAATATTGGTATATGCAAGGTATATGTAAGAACCATGGTAAAATCATACACCATGTGCATCTAGTTATTATCTACTATATTAATAACGACTGTTTTTAATTAAAAAACACCAATTTTATAATAGACGAGAAAATCAGCAACACAAACATCAACGTGAATAGTATTATAAAGTCAATACACTAATAATTTTATTTACAAGTTTAAAAAGTTATTAAGAATTTAATAAGATTTACAACGTAGTAATTCATATAAAATCCAAGTTTGTGGTGGTTTGTAAGACTGGTCTGATTTCATATTCATAAAGTAGGTACTTACGTAATACATCTTTTAAGAGCTCATCTTTTGAACATTAAATATCGCACCTAATGCATTAACACCGCTGCGAAAAAATAATGGATATCGTACTAGATTGAATAAAAGATTATCAATTAAGAAATACGGTAAAGATTTCTTGTCAAAGCAAAAAAAAAAATGTATTATCGCGAAAAGGTCACCATTCGTGCCTTAGTCAGGAATCAGAATATAAATTCCAAGTATTAATCTCTACAATATTGAGGTGGTATAGTGGTATTGATTTCGAAATGCAAAATTGAATACTGTAAATTCAAGTTAATTTATGCAAATACTTATATAGTTATAGGAAAACAAAGTTTTATTGATTGTTACAGTAAAATTTGTATTACTGATTGTTACAGTTAAATTTGTATTACTGATTGTTACAGTTAACATTGTTCAGTTAAAAAAAAATATGTATCCAACTACTTATTTTCAGACCATTAATGTGTGATTAATGTCTAGCCATTATTATTGTCATTAAGTTATATTCTTTTTCTTTTTCAAGTGGCTATTAAGTTTTCAGTAATACAAATACAAATGTTATCATAAGTAACAAATAAAAAAAGTCATCAACAAAATGATACATTTTGATTCGTTTTAGGTTCGTTACATTAATTGAATTTTATATACCTATGTGTTATTAATGTAATAATCATACAATGAACAACACCGCGTGTGTGTTGAGGTTACAATAAGAAGTATAAAAAAAAGTAATACATTATTAATCACGCTTTACTAAATATTCATTATTGTATTGTCAATAAATTGTTGTAATATTGCCACTGAAGTTAAATCTGTATGGTTTGGGTAGGTCATAAGCGAATCGAAAGGAATCGGTTGCATACAGTCATACGAACATACAGGTGAAGCTAAAAGCGGTTCAATAGAAGTCAATGGCACAGTATAGTATGATATTGTACTGTTGCAGAGCAAGCTCCACTAAGACTAATTCTGTCAGAGTGGTTTATACCCAAAAGTTGGTATTTAAATAATTGATAATTATGAACCTTAACGTTGTAATACCTACTATGTATCTGTATGAACTAAATATATTTAATGCGCTATAAAAAAGGCTGCCACTTTCTAGCCTCTAAACTATCACCCAAAGATATATCATAAATCGCTTTATTGCGATATGAAAGAGAGACGGACAAACGAATAAATAAACAAATCTTCCTTGTACTTAAGGATCATTATGATAAGTTGTTGTTGCTTAAATAAGAATAAATAATGAACCAATTAATGTTTGGTTACAATGTTGCCGTATAATATTTATTATATTATTAGGGTACAGATATTACATTCCGATTTTATTAGGTATATTGAATTAAAATCGGAACATATATTGTTTTAGTAACGAAGTACATATACAGAATAGATATAAAATAATAACCGAGCATTTAAGTATGTACCCAGTCTATAGGCATTTCACTTGGTAATAATTCGGTTTGCAGCTATCGTTTATTAATAATTTTAATATGTGGGAAAACAGTGGTTACTTAGATGGTGCAGATGCCGGTGCAGGTAAAGTGAATTAAATTATGCGTCAGAAGAAGCAGCATTCACCTCTTCTAAATGACCTGGAGTGCAGGTCATGATAAATAGTAAGTGAAACATATCAACGAGGTAGTGCAATAGTCATGTAAGGAAAAAATAAAACAGGTTAAGTACAGTACAGGTACAGAACAGGTACAGTACAGGTACAGTACAGGTACAGTACAGGTACAGTACAGGTACAGTACAGGTACAGTACAGGTACAGTACAGGTACAGTTAGTCAAAAGTATAGTTAAGTTACAGAAGGAACATTAAGTTACTGAAAACGATTTCGTCCCATTGGTTAATAAATAAATAATGACTTAATAAACTTAAATATAAGTATACAACTTATTCATGATAGATTGTCGTATACTTAAATAAATTGTCATTATTGTTATTATAAATACCTATGTAAGATGTTACATTTCTATGATTTTGAAGGAGCGACTATATGCCTATATATTCTTGCCGGCTCTTCTCTGTTGAGGCGGCTTTCCGAACCAGTGGTAAATTCATATTTTGTCCTTATACTGACGAAACGTTTTAAACGTTTCTGGACGAGGTATGGTTGATGAATGAAGGTTTGAGTTTGAAAAAATTATTAATTAATATCGATTTGAATACATATATTGTAAAAATTATTATAATTTTGAATATACATATACTTAATGGAAAAAAAAGAAAAAAAATGAAAAGGAGAGATGTTGCATATAGATAGGATTATATTACTAGGCCAGGTGACACATTCTACTCTATCGCTGGTATGGAGCGGATGTGTCCCTGAGCTGTGTTTACTAACTGATACCTATGATATATAAAAAAGCTAGATACGTTACCCGCTCTCTATTTTGGCAAGAAGAAACTCAGCTAAGTGCCCGAGTTTCACTTAGTCACGCACCATTCAGCGTCGTGGCTGGACGTTCTTTTTATATTTTAATCGGCAGTTGTTATTACGAAGTACAGGAGTGAGACATGTATTATGTCTCGTGCGTGAGAGTGAAAGAGAGAACAACTGTATTGGTGATAATGCGTTAGTAAGTAGGTATGTATTAATTACGCTGTTTCTTAGTGCAATGATGTTGGCGTATGCCGCGTCTACTAGTATAATAGGTCATTGACTGATACTGGTGCTTAAGTATAGACTAGAATAGAAGCATACATATAACATACCCGAATAGAACATAATATTTTATTTAATAAAATTTATTGAAAAAAATTAAAAATTTCTAAAATAAAGGAGGGATGTAGTGTATGTGAGTGAAAGAGAGGGAAGTATTATGTCATCTCTTGCGCACGTGCAACGGTGACACCGCTCACACAGCTCAGTTGGCTGCAGGCGGTCGGAGTGAGAGGTCGTGTGCGTCTAAGAGCCGATAATAGGGAAGGACATACACTACAAGGTTAAAGAACTGTTTTGTAGCTATGGCATATAAATGGCATAATCTTTACTAATATTATAAAGCTGAAGAGTTTGTTAGTTTGTTTGTTAGAACCCGCTAACTCGGGAACTACTGGTCCGATTTGAAAAATTTTTTCGGTGTTAGATAGCCCATTTATCGAGGAAGATATTTATCGATATTAGATCATCACACTAAGACCAACCGGAGTGTAGCACTGCGGGTAAATGATAAAGGTAGAGTACAGTACATTATAAAAGTGTCCTTAGTATTACTTATACGTAAAATTGGTATCCTAACCATGCTAATTCAATCATCAGAATGAAAATATCTTTAAAATGTACAATAAAAAATAGAGTTTCTATTGCTTTATTAAGTATCGTATTGTCAATTACTTTCTCATTTTTTTTTCCATTACATTACCCGAAAATACATCTGAAAAATTCCAAGAAAATTTATCTAATTCAATCCACAAATGATTCACATCGCACCGAGTGCATTCGGCAATTTTCATTTTAAATTGCCAAGAGAAAAAAATGCCTTTGACATTCCTCTCGTAAATCTCCCTCTAGAGAATCGTAGACAATCGTTAGGACGTTTAAAATGTAAAATGTGTCGTTTCGAATTTGTTGCTCGGACGTGCTCGCTGTAAGTACAAATAAATTGCTAAATCAACAGGGGCATTGTTGCTTTAGTTCAGGTTATTATTTTGAAACTAAATTCAATTAGTAATGAATCAGGTTTAGTTTTGAATTATTAATATTTTGTACTTTAGAAAGTTCTTTGTGCCTTCAATATTGTAATTAATATATTTATAATGAAATCGATAGAATATACAAGTTTTAAAGTAAACTACATTGACTAATACATTATTATTATAAACACATTTAAGTAATAAGATTGAGATTAGATTTAGATGAATAATAATCGAGTCAACGAGAACGATATCAGCACATCCAGAAAGTCTTGCCTACCTTAAAACGTAAATGTGCGTATAGTTAGATAATGACAAAAAAATTACCCCGAAGCATCTTATTACGCAAGAGAAAAGAATATAAAGATTGCGTATCGTTTCCGAGATTCGGCAAAATGTTTCCTTCAAATTCAATTTATATTAAATCTGTTGTTATCTTTAGGGATTGTACCTTTATTGTTTCATTAAGTGCTTACGTTTCCTGGAACGGAGTCCCTAAAGTATTTCTTTAGAATATAAAATGCTTTTGTCAATACTTTGTTTTTGGTAATGAAAAATACATTACGATCATTGATAATACTATTAGTGATATTAAATGTATAAATTCTTTTTTAATAAATTGATATGATATTAAGCGTGTATCAATTAGGAATTTGAATGAATATATTGCTAAAGTCTTGCCTAATATTTTACACATTAGTAAATTCTGTTTAAATGGGACTACATTTGATGGTTGAATAATACATGAATAATACATTTTAATTCGTATATATTTGCTATATTTGCTTAAACAATACTTCTGACTTTCAGCCAAGTGAAAAAGACCAAGTGTAAAATGTTTTTACAAAGATGCGAATATACAAACATTCATTTACTTCATTACTGTAATCCGCTCCATCAAAAAACGAGTCCAAAACTGAAAACAAAATATAGTCACAACAAAGGGTGCATTGTAAAACATGATTGTGAAATACACGTTAAAATAAACGTATCTGTCAGGTGCCAAGTCCGAAATAAATATGTACAATTCATACAATTATGTTGTCCCATACTGCGGGACAGGATATGTATTGAGCCGGTCATGTTGGTACACAGGCACACACACACACACATACATAATAAGTATTGAGCCGGCCATGTTGGTACACACGCACACATACACGATTGAACAAAGCCATTTCACCTTTCAAACGCAGGGTGAGATTTGCGAATGTTAATGAATGTATGAAATTTTTGGAGGTCGCTGTTTTTTTTATTTTATGTCATCTTTTAAATGACGTTTAAGGTAGGTTCCGCAGCATTCCTAATAATAGGTGTTTAGTTTACTTTTACGGGGACTCATGTTGATGGAATTTCACTTATCTCGATGACTTTTTAATTATTTGGAGAGCTTTCATTCATCTCTTAAGTAATATGGCTAACAGTAAGTGTCTGGGAGTTTTTTAAGTGTATATGTATAATAATATAGATAATAAAGATAACATAAAGTATAATGTATTTTTAAAATCAGCCATGAGAAAATACGTGAAGTAAGTATTGTTTTTATGAACCTTGATCACCAAATATCTAGAAATTGGCCCATTGACCAAGCTAGCGAGTAGGCGTACGATGGTAGCACATACTAACACTACCCAGTCGTCCAAATTTCATCCGTTAGAAAAAAGGTGAGGTCTGGCGGCCCTGGGATCTTATACTACAAAACGAATGAGGTTTATTTGTGTTAAAAAGTGGAAAATCTAGCAACGACTTAATAACAGATGCATATTGTAGGGGGTGCGAAAAATTATTCTAATGTACATAATAAATTGATATGATTTTTATGATCAAAGGCGTATTGAAATCAAGACGTGATATAAAACAAGTCTTAGCGCTTTTTTAACTTATGAATATAAATAAGTATAGAAATTATAATAATGCCACATAACGCATTTAACATATTAACATATTCATATATCTAATATATATGTATCTCCAACGCGCATAATTTCGATTTAAGATTCAAGATAATTTACATTTTACGATAGAAATTATAGGTCTGTTCGGGATATTATGCTCGTATAAGTTTATTACACATTATCTGTACACATAAAATACGAGATTCGTATTCTGGGAATAAATTAATTGGGATAATATATTCTGGAGTTAAGAAACTCGCAAGCAGATCTCGTTTCGATATTGTGCAAAATTTAACATAAATAATAATCAAAGGTATATTAAAGTATATTTATGTAATATGTTATAAAAGGTAGTGTTTAATTCATATCGACTGTTTAAGTATTATAAATAGGTATATTATTAATCTAATGCTTCAAAACACTTCTTAACTGTAAAATATGTTATATTATACCGTTTAATATTAAAAAAATGAAAGATTTTTACTTTATACCGTGGTCACGGGGAGACTGAGATTTTACATGTCTTGGTGGTACAAAAATTGCTATTTGTGAACTACCAATTTCAGTAAATTCAATATTATCATAATTTTCTAGGAAAGCAAATTCAATATAACATTTCATTTCGCAGATATTCTAAAGTGGGAGCCAATAAATCTGACGTAGCGGAAATTACGAATACTGCATCTAACATTGGAATCGATCTAAATCTATTACTCAAATACGACTTATGACACAAATGATGCTTTTGAAAGTAAATAATAAAATGAAAATACATTATGAATGAATAATAAAATAAATAAATGAATACACTGGTGTATCGATCAAAATATGAATATAGAGTGAAGTGAGGCGTGTTAATTAGGCGTGGTGTTTGATAGTGTGATGGTTTTTTTTAATCTGTTCAATATTTTAATTGTTCACATCCGATATATTATGATGTATCTTATACGTGTGTATCTGTTTATTATAGTATTGTTGTAATATTATAATTATATCCAGTCTATGTTAATAATATATACAAATTAAAAACTTCCAAATGTTTGGATAAATGAAAGTGGCTTCTCTAAATTGCAACCGGTTTATTAATTTCGTTTGCATTTGAATGATTTGCCTGTTTAATTAAGCACTTACAGTACCAACATAATCCAGCTTCGTCAAATATTCTGCAAGAAAAACCCTTTTAACATCCCAACTTGACCCTTTTGTATGCAAAACAAAAACTGAAGTTCTAAAGAAAGTCAGAAGGATGCTAATAAAATTTTGGCGGAAGTTTCAAGACTGTTGTATTGTTAAGGGTAATGAGTCGTCTAAATGGAGCTTTTGTAGTCTTGTAGTAAAACGCTATTTTCCTCTTAATAAAAGTCGCGTGAGCACATACAATGAAACGTGTAAGTAGAGTGCTACGACGCTACGAGATGCGGCGTAGACCGTATACAATACTTTGTTAATTTTTTTCGATATATTACGTAGCGCACGTATTTTAATCTGCTACGTATTTGCTACGGAGAAACAGTTAACGAAAATATTTATGCAATTTTTTACGAAGCGATAAAATATTTAATGCTTGATTCCATCGCACTGTGTAGACGTAGCTTTATATCGCCAATTAAAAGGCACAAGCTAAAGCGAACTTATTAAGATAAGACGCTAAAAATAGCTTGAAAGATAACACGAGTAAATCGAAAGACTTTTAGGAGGGAAGTTGAGTTAATGACGGCGTATAGGCGAAGAGAGGATTGAGCCAAAATTTACGGTTTATTTAATTTTGATGAAGTTAATATAATCAAGTATCTTATAATTTGGAGCGCTGAAATATTTAATAATTTTATGCTATTAAGAATTACTCGAGTATAAAATAATTCTGATGTAATTAATGTATGAGGAGTATGGAGTTACAGGATTATGCCATAACCCTTATATTGTTCCGCGAATATGAATCCATACTAATATTATAAATGCGAAAGTAACTCTGTCTGTCTGTCTGTTACTCAATCACGCCTAAACTACTGAACCAATTTGCATGAAATTTGGTATGGAGATATTTTGATACCCGAGAAAGGACATAGGCTACCTTTTAATGCTAAATATGTACCACGGGCGAAGCCGGAGCGGACCGCTAGTATATAATAAATAAAAATAATGATGTTACCATATAAAACAAAAATATATTACATAATAAACAACGAGGTTTTATATAATATAGCAATAATATAATATTATTGCTATATTTTATTTACGATAGCCTATAGCTATCGTTATCATGTACCTAAAGATAAGCGTTATAATTCCTTCAAGCTTTTAACGCAGGTGTCATAGCTTCAAGCTATTGGCAATTATAGCTGCCTACTTCAAAGGGAAAATGCTAGTTACATACAAGCTCTTGCTCAGCCTTTGATGTGCCAAGACAGGTAACTGTGTGAAGATATACTGATAGAAAGAAAACAATCTTCGTCTTGAAGTGCGTTTGTATACAGAAATAACACGCTATTTCTTGGTTGGTATTTTTAGTACTTTTGTACTAAAAAAGATTGGTATAAATAGTCGTAGTAAAACTATTTACTAGTAAAAAGACAAAATAGATGTAGAGTAGAGTCCTTATCAATACTAATATTATAAAGCTGATGAGTTTGTTTGTTTGAACACGAACATATTAGGAACTACTGGACCGATTTAAAAAATTATTTCAATGTTAGATAGCCCATTTATCGAGGAAGGCTATATATTATCTAGCTAAGACCAGTAAAACCGCGGGACGCAGCTAGTTTAGTATAAAGCAAAGTCACTTTCCCGCGTCCGCCTTTATGTACGTATGCTTAGAATTTAGATCTTTAAAACTACACAACGGATCTTGATGCAGGTTTTTTTTAAGTTTATAGGGTGATTAAAAAGTAAGGTTTTAGTATATAATTTAGTAGGTTCTAGGCAAAGCGGGTAAAGCCGCGGACGAAAAGCTAGTTACACTATAAACTACACACAACTATACGAGTTTAATATTGCGTATATTAAGCTATGAATAAGCCTTGTTACAAGTTTATCGACTTGTACATATTGTCTGATCGCATATTGGAAGGCCAAGTGGGTTGACAGGAAACTTTGAGACCTCTTCGAACTTATTTGTAGGTACCCTCTTGATTAGAAAGCCCCGGATACTCATAGTGTTGGGAATTAATAACAGGGTTGTTTGAAGTTATTATACTAAGATGCGCAAGGATTTTGTTGATGAGAAAACGTGTTAGACCGGGAGATACTGACACAAAATTTCGAGTCATTTGTAACAGGATGGCGGTTCTACAGGGTTCTTAGTACGCAATGACAAAAAGAAAAATGATGGTGTGAACGCTGGTACCGGCGGCTTAGTCGCGTGGGCGTTAGTCGAACTCGTCGGAAAATAGCGAAAGTCAAACGATTTGTAACAGTATGGCACTTATTTTTCCTGTAAGTTTGAGGATCAACGAATATAAATACAAAATTTCAAAGATCTAGGTGTTGGAAATCTCCACTTATATAAATTAATAATAAATTTATTTTTCAAGTATGACAGCACTTTTTCCCCCTACTAGAAGTATGGCAAATATAATAATGGTCACATTTTATCAAATACTCTCCAAAAAGCCAAATGCAATACTGGTACAAAAAGATAGGCGAAATAAAAAAAATTTGCAGATTTTCGGCGGTATGGCGACCATTTGGAATCGTCCGAAAAGTATGGCATGGCGATTTTCGTAAATGGCTGCACGACGATGGTTACCTGTGCAAAAGTTAGCTTGGTACAAATGGTTGAATAATTGTTTTTTTTTAATCAACACATTCGCGTCGGTATGGCGGGCTGTAAGTCATACCGGAAAAGTATGGCATGACACTACCGCCTACTTCTTTTTTATGGGCTATCGGTAAATTCTAAAATGTTTGTGTTACAAATCGTTTGACTTTCGCTATTTTTCCGACGAGTTCGACTAACGCCCACACGACTAACCCACCGGTACCAGCGTTCACACCATCATTTTTCTTTTTGTCATTGCGTACTAAGACCCCTGTAGAACCGCCATCCTGTTACAAATGACTCGAAATTTTGTGTCAGTATCTCCCGGTCTATGTATGGATGTGAACATTTTTAAATTATAGTATGTTAATTTTTTTATGTACTATCACTGCATAGTATTAAACGAAGTGTGTGCTTTGATCTTCGATTAGATCTTTAAAATTATGAAAAGTATTTTGATGCAGTTTTTTTTATATATAGAGGGATTCATTAGGTTTAAGAGAAAGTGGGTGAAATCGTGGGCGAATGCCGAATGGCGAATGGCGAATGGCGAAGGGCGAATGCGATAAATTAACAACAACAAAATGATATTACTTCTGTTTTGCTCCAAATTAAAACTGCTTGATTGGAAAAATCGTTACTTGAGCGCTCTCCGATTAAATTTTAACAAGAGTCAACATTGAACTGTTAAGTGAATTAAATTATCAATGAGATCGAATTCGTTTTAGTAGGTATATTTCCAATGATACTTGAGCGTACTTAAAAAATCCAATTTTCAACTTGATTAATCTTAAAATTCTTCAAAATGTACACGAAAACATGTTTCCGAAAAACTCACTATTTACGACCACATTCAGTACGAACTGTACGAACCAAGATTGCACATGTTCAAAGTTTATGTATCCCAAGTATTGCATGAATGTAAACAAACGAGCGACTAACGAACACCAATTAGACCGGACATGCCTATATAAGACTAAATGGAACTCGGTAATAGGACCTTTATGTGCGATGCGTTGAGCCTCGATTTTACATTTGAATTAATAAGTTTTAGGATATACGCTTTAAATAATAAAGGCTTGTTTTAGGTTTTCACAAGGTCAGGAGTTAACCGTACAAGTTATGTATTATACACATCACACACACAATCGAAATATGATTGGAATTTATTTATTTGTAACTAGCGGTCCGCCCCGGCTTCACCCGTGGTGTACATGTTTACGTTTTCTCTCCATAAAAACCATTCACGTACTTCAAGGAATATTATAAAAAAAATAATTAACGAAATCGGTTCAGCAATTCTCGAGTTATGCGCTTACCAACACATTTTGTGATTCATTTTTATATTATAAGATAGTCGTAAACGATATTGAATAATGCACATTGGATAAAGCAACTCAACATAATATTTGAAATAATCCAAGCATTTCGAATAAAATTCCAATATCAAATATATCACGTTGTTTAGTCACAGGATAGCATATTTTAATATTTTTTACTGAAATAGCAAAATATTTTCCATTCATATTGAAATTTATAGTAAATTGCCTTTGAGTAGTACTTGCTTTTCACAGGTCAATGAACTATCATTTATGAAAAGTTTACTTTGTTTTGGTTCATGTTTATTGTTATTTTTGTTTAGTCTGCTGAAAAATATTAAAGCGTTTTAAAGTGGGAAATGTTTAGATTATTTTAATAATGCTGTATTTTAATGAAATGGGTGTTAGTTTATAAAACTTAGACTTTTTATTTCTATTAGAGATGTTTTCTTATATAGAAAAGCGACTGTTAAATTAAATATTTTGTCAACAAACAAAAATAATTAACATTCATAAATTCACGATAGCATAAATCTCCGAAAATATACGCTTTAATAATATTGCATTTTACATCGATTATATTAATATAATAATTACATTTCCTACAGCATAATAATATTATTATCTGCTTAAATTTCACCTTTTACCATGGCAACTATTACACCTTTTTCTCTTAAACAATATTTAATTCACCAAACTACTTATTCCGTAACACAACACCGGTAAAACATTCATCTGTATCCCAACTAATTAATTTCATTATAATTTAGATATATACAAGGAAGCTAAGGAAATCCTGTAGCACATTGCGCTCCGTGAAATGGTAATTAGTGGATGTATTATGGATATTTGTGTCTTGCGTCAACGTTTGGAATCGCAGATACAAGGAGCAATTTCGTGAGCGTCTAATTCGGGAATTTAGACGTTTTACGGGAAAGTTTAGGGTACAATTTTGGATTAATAGGCGAGGCTTGTAATGTACGGTAATGTAGATAGAATTATCTGAAATATACAATAGTGGATTAGGTGGCACAAAAACAGGTATTAATATATTTTTATATTCATACATGGATAATGTTAAATACAGCTATAGTACAGAAAGTAGGTACATACGTAAATTAGTAAATTATTTATCTGTAATATAATAGCTTGTATTACTGTTAGCACAGTGAAACTAGAACTTTTGGGCTACAATTAAGGATTGGCATTACAAGCTTTTTCATGGAAAACATGAAAAAGCTTTTATTGTAGAGCATAGAGCGTATAGTGTAGAGCATGTGGTTTAGTACGCATTTTTTGGTATATAAACTTGAGCGTAATTACAGGTAAAACATTAATATATTGTGTACTAGCTTTCCACCCGCGGCTTCGCCCGCGCAGTCAAAGAAAAAACCGCATAGTTCCCGTTCCTGTGGGATTTCCGGGATAAAACCTATCATATTTCCCGTGGTAAAAAGTAGCCTATGTCCTTTCTCGGGTATCAAAATATCTCTATACCAAATTTCATGCAAATTGGTTTAGTAGTTAAGGCCTGATTGAGTAACAGACAGAGTTACTTTCGCATTTATAATATTAGTGGATATGTAGACATACAAGCAGCAATTTTGTGAGCGTAAGATACGCTCACAAAATATAGATTTCAATAGAAATTTTAGCAATTGGGAATTAAATCTACATGAGTAGGATTATAACGTAGGGCAATAAACCTTAATCGGTTTTTCTTTTATATGAATCATTGGATATAGGAGTAAATATATTTTTATTACAAAGAGCCATCTCACAAGCATATCTTTTTCGAGAATTAAGCAATCTCAGTTGAAATTTTAGTCGTGGATTAGATAGGTACGCAAGAAGACTTGTAATGTAGAAGGTACATCAGTTTATAGTTTGATACAATGAATCATAGATTATTCTTATTTGGTTTATAAATGTTAACATATTTTTTTTGACAAACAAGGATTAAAAGTGTCGCGTGCGTTTGGAAGCAAGCATCTATAAAGAAGCTCTGGCACAAAAATCTGATTGTTGCTTTTGTCAGTACGTTGTGTATGTTTGAGGAATAAACAGAAACAAAAAAAATGTTAGCATTATAATTTAATTGTATTTATTTATGTATTTCTGAGTTCAGGAAAGTATAGAATTATAATACTTTCCGCCCTCTGCCTTGCGCTATTTTAAATTTAACAAGTTATAATAATAATATAATAAAACATTTCTCGAGAATCACGCTATCCATTCGTAAAAACAGAATCAAAATCGGTTTAATAGTTTTGAGTTTATCGCGTATATAGGAAAACCTATAATATTCAAAATTCAAGCGTCATCACAATTCATTTAATAGTATGTTTCCTCGACCCGAACATAAACACTGCGATATAAATCTGTCCATTTACGCAATTTATGGTCCGTGCACTTGCCCGATGTAATAAAATCGTCAGTACTTTTAATCAACGTAAATATTTATGCAAAAATATATGAGAATTTGATGTTGATTTTTGGAAAAGGGTTTAATATTGTAGGGATGGATGTGTGTTGATTTCTATAAAATCCGTCTGTAGGTATAAAATTTAATATTTTCGTATTATTCAAATAAAATGAAATAATATATTTTAATACTTTACATAATAAATACTACCTAAAACCTATACTCTATAATCTATGAGATATGAAATAATTTTAAAAGTACAACAAGTAAAAAATTATTAACCTTTTCATTTAATTGCATAACCTTTCTGCTTATGTAGGTTACTTCAGAAAGCATCTTACTCTAAGCTCTAAGCTAAGTACACACGTTCTTACTTCCACCACACTTTCACTTTCATCACACTCTAAATTCTAAACGGTAGTGTGTACTCCCCTATTAATGAATTCAACAGCCATAACAACGCTTTCAATGCATCACACGGCTGACGTCTCCTAGCTGGATACCTCCTAAATTTATGAGTTGATAAGAGAAGCCATTTCACTAATGGATTGCCCCCGAAATAAAGGGTCGATGTTAGAAACTGCGAAGATAATTTTTATGATTCCAATCTCGATAAAAACCATTTGGACGGATTCAATAAGTTAAACAGTTTTGATGGATTATTTTCCTGATGTACGTTATTCAAAAATTGGTTATGTTAATACTGATTTTCCGACAGCCTAAAAGGTTCAGTTGTAAATAAAATATATGGCCTTTTTTGATAATATTATTTACCTAATAGGTATCCGTTTGTATGTAATATAAATAGAACATAATATGTGTAACTATAACGCAAAAAATAAGAACAATATTTATATTCTATTCAAAATCAACAAAGAAAATGAAACAAGCTTGAGAGTGTGTAAATATAAGTAAAGAAAGTATTAATAAAATATCTAGATTACCGCTACCTGCGTACTTTTACCCGGTAGCTGTTCTATTATGGACAAGGGATGTGACACAAAACTAATCAAGAGTAAATAATTGGAATGAAATCAGTGAGTGTGCCGACCCAGTGCGCTGTGCGTACTGAAATACAACACTAATCGTATTAGTCGCGCTTTACTGTTTTGCTTTTAGCCCCTTTTAGCTAGGGATGTGCACGGATGTCGATAATTATACGAGACACGTCAACGCCGTATTATGGTTAGAATTTTCGATCACCTGTGCTTCTGGTTTCATTCTAGGTATGTGATCATTTCATTAAACATGAATTATTTGTTTAAATTTTAAAAATGAAATCATTTAAGTACAGCTAAAATGTAGACGTAGTGGTTGGAATTAAGTCTTATGATTCCATTCCTAATAGGTGTTTATTTGCATTGGTCAAGTTGCCATCATAACAATTTTCGTCTTGAAAGATGGGATTGCGTTAAATCCTACATTTTATTTTAATTTAAATATTAATAATATAAAATAATCACATACATATATAAAATTGTGTGTTCATTAAAAATATAAATTAGTAATTTGATTATTTCTGCATAAATTAGCTATCGTGCAAAACCAATTGCGTAAAATGAAATTGTGATTTTCAAATTAGGTCAGTATGTTTTAAATGTTTTATTCACAGATTGCTATACGTGAAATTAATTTCAGACATAAGTATCTTATTATTTATAGTAATAGTAATATATTCTGTTATAATTTTTCCTTTTCTATAAATAGATGATATCGATGTTTTAATATTCTTGAATATATTTTCTATCATCGATACTTTGTTTCCCATCCTTATACTTACCTTTTATTTCAGGTGAACAGCTATAAAGGCAAGCCTTCATCCCCAGTAAAATGTATTATTAGTACCGAACAGAACCAAAAAATATATAATTAATCAATAATTTACTGAATTGCCAACTTTCTTATATTATGATACGGAAGACTTATCACCTTTCATTATTTTGTAATTAATGTATTAACTTAAAGTGATAAAAAAACGATGAGAAAACGATGCCATAAATAATGAAATATGGAACACAAATTTCCTCCTGGTGTTATAAAAATGATTATTAATTTTATCTTGAATTAAGGAATAAGAACCCACGGCTATTATGGTATGCGAATTCTAAGTTGCAGTATCATAGATAGATTAATAAGTGATAAACCATTTAAGTAACACAACTTTGTAGCTGCGAAAAATCAGGATAAAAAAACGCTTTTATTGTTATTACAAAATATAAAGAAGCCTGTGAATATTGCGTTAATTATTATGCAACCAATTTGCATGTACGCTAATACAGTAAATAAACTACCTTCCTTCCCTACCTACAGAATATGGCGGAATATTATCTCAGGGGAACTTTGGAGCTACATTATGTACGCAATTACCTTGTGAATTACTTTAGGAAGGAGTTGAAATTTTAGCCTTTTAAGTTTATGATAAAGAATAAACAATAATGTAGAAAACATTATATTAAAGGATAGCTTCTGCAAACAAAAAAGAATACACAATAAACCATATTTCTCGTGATTTATTTTTTAATTTTACTGGATAGATAAAGAGGCAACAAAGGCAGAACAAACCGAAAACGAAAACATAGAATTAAAATAATAACAAAAAGAGCGTGTGTGCCGAGCACAAGTGTTAGACGTGAAAATTCTTTGGCAAGATTCAAAGATAGCAAAATCGTCGCTTTACTTCGTCGTCCATGACGTGACTGTATTGTCTGGCCTTGAAACTTTACTCTCAACGCGCTTAAAAAAGTTTCATTTAAAAAAAAACACAGAAAGTAAACAGGCAACCAAAATAAAATGAATGCTACTTACATTTCTCGTATGCGTTCAATCAGCCCTATTCCTAACACAGAATTTCCGTTTCAAAACTAAAAAGTCCGCGCTCAAACGTAAAAGCACATAAAACTTTGGCAAGTTACATTAGTCGTTTGTCTAGGAAGACAAATGGTGTTTGTTCTTCAAATTGACTTAGAGTTTGATGCTTAGCCTCTTATGTGAATTCACTTTGTTACATTTTGCAGTACGCTCTGTAGTTTCGAGTTGTGGGTGTACTTTAGACTATATTTAGTACTGAATTATAAAACATTATGTAGTTGCAGAATTGGGTCAGTACTGTGCTGGGAAGTTACTCCAGGATAGAATCGATGTTTCAATTGTAGCAGATTGAGAGCAGTATGGCATGTGTGACAGAAATATCTATATATTATGTATCTCTATATCGATCTAAATGATTTCCAATTTCGTTTAAAAATCTACAAAAACATATGAAACGTCAGAGAAATAATCTCTATACTTCTATACTAATATTATAAAGCTGAAGTGTTTGTTTGTTTGAACGCGCTAATCTCAGGAACTATACTGGTCCGATTTGAAAAAAGATAGATAGCCAATCTTTCGGTGTTAGATAGCCCAGGTATCGAGGAAGCTTATAGGCTATTATATGTCATCATTCTATGACCAAGAGCAGATTTTCTGCCAATATTGAGGGTGCATAAAAATTCAGCATTTCAGGTACAAATATATAAATTTAACATTAATTTAATATAAGGTTCAAGGACTTTTCTTATAACTTAAACGCTAATCGAATCCAGAAACTTTGAGTTTTAAGTCTTAAATCTGTTATCTATTGTCAAAATATCTTTTCTGAATATTATACTTTAATATAAGTTAGATGGGAATATAATCATGTTATTATAATATCCATTTTTTGTTTAAATAATTATTTTCCCGTCCGTGATGATACTGCTCTGAGGGTGATTTAAATAAATCTCGCTGTTTGAATTAAAAACGTAATTTCATAATATTATTTCTCAGAAAGGAAAATTATTTTTTCTTTGCTACATTGTAATTGTAGATATTTTCATAAAGATTAAAGCGAATACAATTAGAGATATTCGTAAAACATGTATTGTTACACTATAATTACGCAAAGGCCACTTATTTTTCTGACATAAAGCAAAAGCAAGATATTTCACCCACGCCTCAAATTATCATTTAATTACATGCTATCAGAGAATTTATTACAGTACCGTTGCGTAGCCGAAAAAAACAACATTTTTATAAAAAGCGACAAAGGCAACACATTTAATCCAAGCTTAGGGCTAATCATGCGTCAGCCTATACGGGTCAGAGATCGCTCATAGTTAATCGGGGTAATCCATTTAACAGACAAGTCTACAATGACCAGCCAACATTGACCCCTCGGCCCGACATTCTTTGTACATGAAATAAATAAAACGAACGAGCCCCGCCGCTCCAAAGGGATCTAGGTTAAATGGTGACGGTTTATCAGGTCGTAAATTTCTGCGGGTATCTAGCATCAAGCTGTCCATAAGCCCTTACAAAAATTTCACGGCTAAACGCTCTGTATATTTTAGGCTTGATAAAGTATCGGCTATTTTTATACGTCGTTTTATAGCGTGGGCGTACAAGATATATACAGACATAATTAATTTGTGTCTGAGAAGTGAATCTCGCATCGTTAAACATAAAAAACAAACAAGAGTTTTAATCTAGTTTTCGCTTGTTTTGAGTTATAAACATCAATTTATTAACTTAACCTATAAACGCTTAAACATTTATGCCTCATCCGTTTGTATGGACAAATAACATGTTACATATTACATAAGCATTTAAGTATTACATTATTGTTAAATAATAAAATATAAGAACGTAGACCAATACGAAATTCGGGTGGTTTTGACTGAAACATTCAATGCGGGTGGGTCAAGTATTATTCGTTTTTGTTGAGATACATTGAACATGAGATTTTAAGTTTAACGTTTCTTGAAAGCGCTTCAGAAGGTTACATTTTTCTATTTTCATCCTTTTCAAGCGCATTTAAAACTGTATTTGCATCTCTTCTTGTAACATACTTGAAATCGGTCATTTGTTTTACATAGTCCATATGAGTTAGAACATTTTCAGCATATTAAAGGACGAAATTTTTATGAAGAATCACCTTTTACATATTTTATAATATTTACATTTTTATGTAGTAGGTCATTATACATAATATAAATAACACATTATCATAAAGAATTGCGCATATATTATTATCTATAACATATCCTACCGAAACCCCAATTATAAAAAAACACACATGACATCACGCAATACATGAAGCCCCAAGTAACAATAACACAACAATATTCCATTTACAAAGCATTTCTATCAAAAACTAATTCAATTTCCGCATGGCAACAGGACATAAACAACCTCACGCCGTATTTTATCATTGACTTGATTTATATCGCCAAATTATTTTTGCTTTCAGTAGATTGTTTTTGAAGATGGATAAGCTTTGGGTCAAGTGAAATGCCTGTATTTTAAAGATAAATTTACACTTCACTTTATTTAAGCTAATTGGAACGGTTCAGGGTGTTTTGAATGTATAATTTATTATTTTATGGTATGGTGTTATTAATTCAATCTATAATTGTATACCATGGCTCATTTTTTACATAAACTTTGAGAAATTGAACTTCGTTAAATGAAAATAACTAACACCTTGGAAGACTGTAACTGACACTTGAAAAACAAAGTAAAAGGAGCAATATGTATATTATTTAGGATGTAGAGTCGAGTGAAGCTTTTTATTTATGAATTAACTTTAGATATTATGGTACCTATATAAAAATATATATTTTAAATTTCACTTTCTACCTAACTCAAGTAACGTTGAGGGAATTATGGTATAAGCACTTATTTAGATAAAAAATTAATTACAAGTTCTCCATACATCTTTTTAGTTATATACCTAACTATTATCTTTACCGTAGTAAAATTTAGTTTATGATACCTTAGAACAATATTCAACCCAACTATTAGAGGATTTAAATCACCAAAATTAGTTATTTAGATAAC
>CAJQZN010041797.1:66502-90461 GCA_907164685.1 Colias eurytheme | reverse complement strand
GATTTTGTTCGTGGTGTCTGCTCCATTATTAATATTATCTCAATGATTATTTTTTAAATTGTCATTGCCATGCATATGCATAGGTATGAATAAAATATTAATGTGGAGCAATAGGGCAAAAATACCGTTATTTACAAAAATACCGTTATTTACAATCCCACTAATTACATACAATTAATATTATTGAAAAATGTTCTCCTGAAATGTTGATAAACCTAATTTAAAAATTATCGATCACAATGTAAGATAGAATTATAAAACACAGCACTCCATGCGCCATATTTAATTTATGAGCACAGATAAAAAATGCCGATGACGTAAGATAAAGTTGGCGGGAAAATGTAACGCATGTGCGTTATTATGCTAAGAAAGGCATATTGTACGAAACTCTCAAATATTTTATGAGTAATAAATTACAAGGTCCTAAACAACAGATAAGATGATGGGAAAAATTATGATAAGGGATTTATGTTTAAAAATTGTATTCATAATACGGTTTATAAATTACATTAGATAACATTGATAAAAAAAATTATAAATGAAAAATGTTTTTTTAAAAATCATCAAATCATCATCCAATTCAGTGCTTTTCGCGTGAAAGAGTAACAAACATTCTTACAAATTTGTCTGTTATACCAAAAATAATTCAAAAATAGATTCATACATTCTACAAAATTCCACAATCCTACTTATGCAATCGGCAAAGCGTTTCCATCAGAATATATTCCAGATAATATTATTATAAGAAAATGTTTGCCCCTCGGACCGATTGATTTGATTTTCACCTCAAGCCTTTTTTATCAGAATCTAATATAATATCGTAAGCCGATTGCTTGTAAAACAACTTTATAGGCGCAGATTGAAGTAACAACTCGTTGATAAGAATCGATTTGCTTACTATAAACTCAATTCTAGGACTTTGCATAAAACGTCACTAAAGATAATCTTTCTTATATTAAAAATGGTTTCATTTCGATAGATAATAATCTACCAAAATATAATGTGTAACGGCGCATCTACATCAAACGAGCGAATGTTAATTCTAACCCCACTATTTACAAACAGGCGTAGAGCATACTTTCGTTGTTATTATTTAGATTATTTAGATTATATGCACACTGAATACGAGTTTTCGTTTACACTTAAAGATCACGAAATAATGCTCTTGCTCTAAGTTCTAGTTCTATGTTCGTTTGATGTAAATGCACCATTAAATTTTTATTTAATAATTTATTATTTATTTAATACAATAAGATAATTCATTATACATTACATTAACCTGACGCACACATAATCTCTTTTGAGAAAAAAATAGTAAGTAGTAAAAGCACAGTATTACCATCCTACAGTATGGCGACGAATGTACTTGTGCAGAGAAACGGAGGGGAACTGGCGGGGGGTCGGGCGACGCGGGCCGCTTAATGCAATCACGCTGAGTTTGCATTAACTATCGCGAAAGGACGACGCAGTCGTATTTTTTGTGTAATAATTTTATTATACATAGGTACTTACATATTCTATTATGACGCGCAAAAACTGTTCCGTTTACGGATGTAAATCTACATTGAAATCCCAGAAGGAAACAATATTTCAGAAAGATTGTATTAATTGTATCTGTTGAATTAAAATCAAAGCTATGTATATGTTGTCCTCATTATTTTCTAATCAGATTGTACATCCCAATGCGAATGCATTACTTAGTTAAATGGTATAATATACAATTAAGAACATCCAAAAATAAAGTGTCCACGTAAATAATATTTAGCAGTGCAATATCTGTAATTATATATTTATGAACAAATAATTACATCAGATTTAATAATCGCAATTATTTTGAATGTACATATGAAATATGAATAAATGATTTCATCATAATATTAATAATCAAAATTGTTTTATTTCCCATTTGTTGCAACCCTAGCGTATTTTCGTGTGGCAGCGTAAGTACCTACGCTGGCGGCGGCATCGCGCGACATCAAAGGCGATTCCTTACTGTAGGAAATAATATTGTAATACTGTGGTAAAAGTATGTAAATAATTTTTCAACAGTTTGCAATCTTGCGTTAGATTAAACTAAAATGGCGTCTACAATTTTACGATGACAATCTCTTTACAATATTTCACCACTAACCATCCTCATTTATTATAAATCTAAAATATTAATAAAATTTTAAAATGTTAACAACTATTTGAACGTAGCTAATGAATATTCCAACATGAATTTACATTTTAGATCCACACGAAGATAATTTTAATAAATTATACCGAAAACCAATAAGTTCCAACAGCATTTCAAAATGTCTTATTTACATTAAAAGATATCAAAACAAAAGTACAGAATATTAAGCACTTTTAAAGGATTTCAAAATGCAAATGAAGGAGCGTAGCTACGGTAATTATTCATGTAAATGTACGAAGTTTAGAATAAATTTATGTGCCGAGGTGACATGGCCGAGTAAATTTTGAAACAATTAGTGGCTTCAAATAAAAACACTAGTTTCGTGTTGGGTATTTATGAGTGAATGAGTACTGGAAAGTTATAGTTTTGTATACTTACAAATTATTTAATTTGGAAAAGCTGTGACATTATTTATCGTATTTTTTTTTATTGTACAATAGGGGAGCGCTTGGCCACAATCTCGCCTGATGGTAAGCTGAGACACATCTCAGGCCTCAGCTTACCACAGCCTAAGATGGAGCGCGCTTCCCTAGTATGTACCTGTTCACTCTCCTCTTGAAGACCTCCAAATTGTACTCATCGGGGAACTCATCGTATAGTGTAGTAGTTTTTTATAATTAGATACAAGTATAATATTATCAATACTATGGTAGTGTGGTGGTATGCTTAGTTTTCATGAATTACTGAACAGACCATTCAAAATATATGATGAAACTAAAATAGAATTTCAATATATCTATATTGATAGAGATATTTTAGTAGGTAGGTAGTACCTTAGTTATTTAATAGTATCCTTTATTTTATAGTATCCATAGAATGTTATCTGTCAAATTACTCTACTGACTCTATATTTGGTAAGAAACACATACGCAACGCATACTTGAATTTGTTTCGATCTTACTAGGTAGAACGCACAGGGTAAGACTAACTATAAGAATTTAGAATCATGCCCAAAATAAAATTGAATCTGTATTCATAAACAATCTACAACGCGACACAAAATTACCGCGAAGAAAAACAAAACGAACCTGCGAGGTAAGAAAACCTCAGCTTCAAGTTAAAATATAACAAATTTTTACCATTTCCAATTCCCGAAATTGTTTCGCAATTCGAGGTACAATATCGTATGTTTGTAGTACAATATCGTATGTTTTGTAGTAGCAGTTGAAATTCATGTAATATATGCAAATCACTGTTGGCGCATACGATCTGAGATTCGTTCGTGCGAATGCTTATCTTTTGGCACTTTGTTCGGAGATTATAATGCAAATGTAATGATGTGTTTGTACAATGCCTGATTGCGTATCTTGGCACGATAGGCAAGTTTTTGAAACGCAAAACATTGATCATAGTTAAGATTGAATATAAAAAAATACTAGTAGATACTCCAGTCATCTGGTAGTCATTCCTGTTTTACCTCGTAAATCACGGAAAAAATATACTTAAGAAAATGCTTTAAGGCGCCATTTTTCCCAAATGGCGGCGTGAATGGTAATGATACGATGTGGAAAACTGGAAACTGGAAAAAAACACCTAAAATTATAAAATATCTATCATTCATTTTTAAACAAAAGCCCCTTAAAATGCGTAGCTAATGGTAACCATCCATTTAAAGAAAAAAAAGACGTGTGGCATTCGGGGACTGCCGCGGTAAAGCTATTGCATAGCATGCCTTCAAGCCACACCTCCGTGTCCGTCGGAGTGGTGAGCGTGAGGTTTTTTCGTTACGGAATTTCTCGATTCGGTCCCCGCGCTCAAGGCCCGCGATAGAAGCTATGCAATAGCTTAACAATTGGGACTACAGCACGAGTAGGTATAATGTTCACTATAAAAAATACATTATCTATTAGATAATATTCTAACCAAAATAGGGATCGATCATCGAATCTACACTCTTTAATCTTTATACAGTACTGAAACCACTGCGCCAATAGAACGTCCAAATAGCTTGACGTTTGGAATAAATCATTTTGATAGACGAGGCTTCAAAGTATGATTTGTTAATTACAATTTAAGCCGACGTTTCGTGTTTAATATGCATTGTTAAGTCCTTTCATTTAAGTTTAGTATAATGACGTAACTTTGTTTTCCATATAATTTAATATAACAAATATTAAATTATTATTTCTATGAAAAATACATAAAAAGATTATACCATTTATACATGTGAGAGGGAAATAATATTAAATACTTAACCATTTAAATAGGAAAACAGAGATCATGTCTGTATATTTTATCTATTAACTAGGTATAACTATGAAATCATGAAATTAAGCTCTAGTTCAGTAATAATATTTATTTCACAGACAATTTTCTTTCACAAAACACCTTATTTTAAATAATTACTGTTCACAAAACACAACTCAACAAACATTAAAATGTAATAATGTAAACTTTATCTTAATAAATCAACTACCACAGATTCAAAATGACGACTCTACGAAAAGAATCGATTGAAAACTCTAATATACTCGATCTATATAGGTATATATAAAAAAAATCAAGAAATCTTAATCGATTCTATACTTATATTCATATGCTTTGCAAAATCGAACGTTACGTAATTTCATAATACACTACTCAAAATAAAATAGGGCCCACCCTGATTTTTTGCTGTGTTGTAAAAACTCTTCACTTTTTTCTTATTTTATGAATGGGTATAAACGAACAAGGTGTAGGACAATTGTTTTAACGTAAACTTAAGCAAAAATTAGCGATTTTATGAAAATTATGCAAAATTAACAGTATTAGAGAAAAATTGCACAAATAAGACAAATGACAAAAGTTTCAATAAAACCTTTATTAACAAAAAAAATCTGGTTTATTTTGTAATTAGTAGCGTGTGGGACCCCCTCTGCTCCGTATGCACTCTCTGAGCCTATCTGGGACACTTTCAATCAAATGGGTTACATTTTCGTCAGGTATTTGCTCCCAACAGACTTTAAGAGCATTTATGAGATCTTGTTGGCTGTTTACGTTGCTGAAATTTGCTTTGACGCTCCTTTTTAATTGATCCCACATATGCTCTATTGGATTGAGGTCAGGACTCATGGCTGGCCACGGCAGAACTCTTATATTGGCATCAGAGAGTGCTCTTTGAGTGATACGGGCTGTATGTGGGCGGGCATTATCTTGCATTAAGATGAATTCTTCGCCAATTCTTTGTGAAAATGGGATCACGTGAGGCCGGATGACCCGTTCGACATAGGTAGTAGCAGTCACGGTACCTCCATCAAGAACTACGAGCTCCGTTTTGCCATGTAGGCTTATGCCGCCCCACACCATGACGCTTGGACCTCCAAATCGGTCTGTTCCGTGGACACAAGGTTCAGAAAAACATTCACCTTCCCTTCTCCATACACGCACTCGACGATCGTCACTTAAAAACTTCACTTTAGTTTCGTCCGTAAACAGTACTGTCCCCCAGTTATCCATAGACCAGTCTGAGTGATCACGAGCAAACCTTAATCATGCTGTACGATGAGCACTTGTCATTTTCAGTCGAACAGCGCGAGTTCTGGACCTTTGGCCACCTTCATGAAGTCGATTCCGAATGGTTTGATCACTCACTCGCGTGCCAGTAGATTGCCGCAGTTGATTTTGTAAGGCACGGGCGGTTACCGTCCGCTGCCGACGCGCTGTTAGTCTGATGTACCGGTCCTCTTGGGCTGCTGTAGCCCGAGTACTTCCTGTTCCACGTCTTCTAGCAACACTACCTGTCTCTTGATAACGATCCCAAGCATTTCGGATAGCTCGACGTGACACACCAAGACGTATTGCCACCGACCTCTGAGAATTTCCTTCTTGAAGCAAAGCAACCGCTCTTGCTGCCGTTTCCATATCCATATGAACGCGAGATCCAGGCATAATAATCACGAATAATACCGAAACCAAATTAAACTTTAAAAAATAACGATGTGCTACAGTAACATTCAGAATGAGACTTTGAACACAAGTGATTGAGAATTTGGAAAGAACGTGATTTTGAAACATTTAACTTTTTCTGGTTACCCACTTGAGAATAACATTAAAAAGAATAGTTAAAACAGCAATAAAGTTTCGTTAACATGTCAACAACGTAAGGGAATACTCAAGTACCCCAATAACTACCCTATAAATTACGTGTAGGCAAAACTTTGAGATAAGTGTAGGTGGGCCCTATTTTGTTTTGAGTAGTGTATATATCCAGTCGAAGTTGATTACCAAAGAATCCGATTATTAATTTTGCGGCGTCCACAGCAATATTTTAGAGTTAGTTGCCTAAACTTTCGGTCATGAAAATATCTAAGGTTCTCAAATATTACGAGATTGAAATTTAATTTCGTTAATCTGTGCATTTTAGAAGACAAGTATACAATGTGTAAACTTAGTACGGAACTTGTAAAACTAACTACGGATTGTTAACTACATAATTTTTAATTTTGCAACTAAAATCATTTCATCATTCCGCTAGACTCAGAAATCATACAATTTTTTGAGTCTAGTGGACTTGAATTAGGAGGCTGGAGTTAGATACAGCTACTTTTACTGCGGAAAAACATGATTGTGTGGAAATGATCACAACGTTTGCTTTGACAAAAAATTCTAAACGATTTTAAACAACTTTCCAATAAAGTGGATGTATAAAATGACGTTTTGACGGGATTCACTTAAACACTCAACACTTTTAAATTACTTTATTTTTACTTTAACACAATATTACACAAGTTACACAAGGTCCACAAGATACACAAGGCCGATAATCGACATGAAATTTCTTATACGTATTCAACAAAACATTTCGCTAGTGCGATGCAAAACTAAAGTGTCGCCATCTATTGGTAACTTATGAAACTAATTGTCGTAACTTGACATATTTAAACGTAATTAGACATTCCGCCCACCAAGGACTAGTCCGTAACAAAAAAAACAACTAAAAAATACCTCTAAACAAAACAAAACATAACTAAACAAAACGTAACCGCCCACCGTGATACATCAACGTAGTGGCGTTAAACTAGTAACCAAACAAAATACATCCGACACTTCAGTCAACTGACCTTCTAAAGTTTAAAAATTTTATAAGATATTCTATTCTATTAACTAATCATTTTATTTAGGCAAAACACTAATTTTACTCAACGGTCGTTTTAAATATCCATTCTTACACTTAATCGTTACAACGCGAGTTATATTATCTGATCCAATATGTTTGTTTACAATTTTTCCTAAAATCCATTTAGAAGGTGGAACGTTATCATCTCTAATTATACAAATATCATTAATATTAGGTTCTTCTAATTTCGAATTCCATTTATACCTCTGATTTAAAGTAACCAAATATTCTTTAGACCATCTACGCCAAAAATTATTTACCATTTTTTGAATAACATTCCATCTTTCTAATTTATTTATATTACAATCATCATAATTACGATCACTTATATTGATAACCGGTTCACCTATTAAAAAATGACCTGGGGTCAGTGGGAGAGGGTCATCCGCTTCACTACTAATAACAGAAATTGGCCTAGAATTAAGACATGCTTCGATCTGTGATAGTACTGTAGCTAATTCCTCATACGTTAAAATACTGTCACCTATGACCCGTTTCAAATGGTTCTTAGCACAACGCACTCCGGCCTCCCATATCCCTCCAAAATTAGGTGATTGCGGCGGTATAAAATGCCACGTCGTAAATTCAAATGTAAGAAGTTCCGCAATTTCATTAGGTAAATTAGATTTAGCAGAGTCAAACATTTCTCGTAAATGTTTGTCCGCACCAACAAAGTTTGTGCCATTATCACTGAACAAATCCTGGCAACGTCCACGTCTAGACGTGAAGCGTCTAAAAGCGGCGATAAATCCCTTAGCGGTTAAATCTGTTACAGCCTCAATATGTATAGCCCTTGTGACCATACAGACGAAAAGACAAATGTAGCCTTTATAAGACTTTGCCCCTCGACCTGGAGAAAACTTAATATTGACTGGGCCTGCATAATCAACACCAGTTGCCGTAAATGGCTTACAAGGCTTCAGTCTAGTATCTGGAAGCTGTCCCATTAACTGCACTCTCGCTGCTTTCGAATATCGCAAGCACGTGAGGCACTTCCTATAATGTTGTTTTACTAGATCCCTACAGCGTACTATCCAATATTTTGTCCGAATGTAATTCATCATGATTTGCGGTCCACCGTGCAAAGTTTTTTCGTGAGCATCCGATATTAACAACTGGGTAAGATGAGACTTAGCTGGCATAATAATCGGGTGCTTCGTGTTATGGTTTGCGTGAGCCTTATCAATCCGACCACCGACTCTTAATATTCCATTTCGATCTAAAATGGGACAAAGAGTACGAAGGGGACTTCTCTTCGGTATATCCTTATTATTCTCTAAATCCTTGATTTCTTCATCAAACGCAATTCTTTGAACCTGTTTAATACATCTCTCTAATGTTTCATTCATTTCATTTACTGTTACAAACTTCGGCAAAATTTTTCTTTCATCCTTCTTCAGTAATATTCTTCGACAATAAGAAATAACCCTTAGCATTTTAGTCAAATTAGAAAATTTTAACCATTCAAAATCTTCAAATTTATCTTGTTTAACTATTAATGATACTTGTCTTCTTTCTTCATCTGTATCTACTATCTCTGAATTTTTCATTTCAATGTTTCTGTTCTTCAACCATTCCGGTCCGTACCACCATAGTGAATGAGAAAGTAATTCTGTTGGAGTTAAACCTCTAGATGCGCAATCAGAAGGATTGGCTTCGGTTGAAACATGACCCCATTGATCATAATCCATAATAGTTAAAATCTCTGATACCCGATTACTTACAAATGTTGTCCATTTGCTTGCACCGCCCTTCAACCATGCTAAAACGATTGTAGAATCAGTCCATCCGTAAATGTTATCCTTGCATACCTTCATCACTTGAGATACTTCGTTCACAAGTTTCGCAGCAAGCACAGCTCCACATAACTCTAAACGAGGTATAGAAACTTCCTTCTCTATAGGTGCTACTTTTGTTTTAGCTGATACTAACCTGACATGTATGGATTCATCGTGATTGATGACTCTCATAAAAACTGCAGCAGCATAAGCAGATCTTGATGCGTCTGAAAAGACATGAAGTTCAACATGACTTTGACTAGTGCAACCAATCCACCGTGGTATTTCTACTCGTTGAATTTCCTTGCATTGCTGTCGTATGTTAAGCCACACTTCGTTCAAATCTTCCGGTAATGCATCATCCCAATCTAAATGCGCCTTCCATATTTTTTGAATAAATAATTTAGCAACAATGATTACTGGTGCAATCCAACCCATTGGATCAAACATTTGAGCAATATTAGATAAAACTTGTCTTTTCGTGACTGGAAATTTTATCTCCGGTAAATTAATTGTATATACAAATCTATCTGAACTACGATTCCATGAAATTCCTAAAACTTTTACCATATTATCAACCTTAATTAGCATAGATTCTTCATTTTCTTTATTATCTTCTCCAATATATTTTAATAATTCCTTACAATTAGAGCTCCATTTTTGAAGTGTAAATCCTCCAGATTTCATTAATTTGTTCATTTCATTGTAAATAATTTTAGCTTCTTGTAATGTATCACAACCTGTCATTAGATCATCGATATAATAATCATTTTTAGTAATTTCTGATGCTACTGGAAATTTGAGTTTCTCATCTTCTGCTAAACGTTGTAAAGTTTTAACAGCAAGATATGGTGCACACGCGGTTCCAAATGTTAGAGTGAGCAATTTAAAATGTTTAATTGGTTGATCCGGTAAAGTTCTCCATAAAATTCTCTGAAAATTTGTCTGTCTTGGATTAATAAGTACTTGACGGTACATTTTGACAAGATCAGCCACTATACAAATGGGATGGGTTCTCCACCTCATTAATATATGTCTGAGATCTTGTTGGATTTTTGGTCCAATCATAAGATCATCATTTAATGACACATTATTTGTTCCCTTACTAGAAGCATTAAAAACTACACGAACCTTTGTCGTATCTTTATCCTCCCGTACAACAGCATGATGCGGAAGATAGACGGCCGTTGGATTATCTAAATCATCTTCTTCGACTAAAGACATATGATTAAGAACTAAGTACTCTTCTATTACTCGTCTATATTCCTCATATAATTTAGAATTATTCTTAAGCCTTCTTTCTAAAGCGAATAATCTATTCTTAGCTATATCCATCGATTCTCCATACTGGCACTCAGGATCCTTATTTTTAAATGGCAATGTAACAACATACCTTCCATCTCGATTTCGTACAGTTGATTTATCATATAGCTCTTCACACAATTGTTCCTCTCTTGTAAATTTCTTAACAATCATATCTGGTTCAGCTTCTAATTCCCAAAAACGCTTCAAAAAATCATCGTTAGTTCTAACCTGTAAATGAAAACTGTTAGCCTTATATTTATCTGAAAGTGAATCAGATACCTTGCCCGATAAAACCCAACCAAAGACCGTATTCTGCGCTATTAACTTTCCTTTGGGTTGTTTCATCATACCTGTTAATAAAATCTCAGCATAAACTTCTGCCCCTAATAAAATATCAATCTTACCTGGTGTTGCATAACCTGGGTCCGCTAATTCTACATTCTCGAGTTCGAGCCATTTAGGAGCATCTAATTTCACACATGGAAGCATAGACGTAAGTGAAGTTAATACATAAGCCTTAACATTAATAGAAAATTCTGAGTTATGACGCGATTTTAAACATAAAGTTACTACATGTTTAATATGCATTTGACCATCTCCCAGACCTGATACTAAACTATTAACAGATGTACGTTTAAGACCGAGTAACTGAACAGTTGCTTCAGTTACAAAAGACGCTTGCGAGCCTTGGTCTAACAATGCTCGTACCATAAATAAGTTACCATTATTTGACTGAGCCTTAAGTAGTGTCGTAGCTAGCAGAACATGATAGCTTTTATGCTCTCTTTTGGCAAAATTTGCCACAATCTTTGATTCTACTAGCGTAGACGAAGTTTTATTCTCAATCCCATCATTTTCTTCTTGTGTCCTTTGAGTGTTTTCAATGAATCCTGTCTTCTCTAAATGCAACATAGTATTATGTCTACGTCCGCATTTCTTGCAACAAATTGATTGTCGACATTTACTTACAATATGTGTAGGTTGCAAACAATTAAAACATAAGCCCTTACTCTGTACGTGATTTCTTCGTTCTTCTACTGTTTGCTTCTTAAACTGTGTGCATGCATTTATATAATGATTATCACCACAAACTGAACATACATTCTCTGTCTTCTTATTCTGTAGGATAGCTCCGTGAAAAGAACTTTTAACCAATTGCCTTTTTTGTGACGTCTCATGTCTCATAGGTTGCTTTCCAGAATCTACCATCTCTAAACTCCGAAATCTTGCTTCTAAAAAATCCACTAACTGTGACCAAGTTGGCAATTCATCGGCACATGACATGCTTATCTGATTCTCCCATAGTTTATGTGATTGTACATCGAGCTTTGAAACCACCAAATAAATTACAATTGCATCCCATGTTGCTGTTGGTATTCCCATATTATTTAGCGCTTGTAATACTGATGTAGTTGTGTCCAGAAGTTGCTTAATCGCTTGTGCAGATTCAATATTAATTTGTTTTTGTCCAAATAACTTTTTAAGAACAGCATTTAAATTATATCTTTTATTATTGTATCGCTTTGTTAATTGGTTCCAAGCCTCTTGGTAGTTTTTATCAACAGTAGCAAAATTTCTTAATAAATTCTCAGGTTCACCCGAGACACTACTCTTTAAATAATGCATCTTTTGCACCGGTGATAATTTTTCGTTATTATGAATTAGCGACAAAAACATATCATAGAATGTCTGCCACTCCTCGTATTTGCCCGAAAATGTTGGCAAATGTATTCTTGGTAGTTTTACATCGTCACTTGTCATCGTATTAATTGATGTTGATATCGGATTATTGGGCACTTCTTCAAATTTTTCTTTTAGTTCAGTCATATGGTCTATGTAAATTTCTTCAAACTTGTCATAATCGTCTTCCATAAAATATGTCAAGGATTCTCGTTGTTCCGATGTTACTATTTGAATTAGCTCTGTATGATTCCGTTTAAATTCCAAATAAAAATCTTCCAAATTTTTTATTCTAGTTTCCAAATACGGTTTAGTGATTCTACTTTTCGGACTCTTCTTAAAGTTTTGTTGTGCCTTTTCTAATCTAAGTATCAAATCCGCTTGACTTTTAATTAATTTTGAAGCCATTTTAGTTTAAATATTAATAATTTAGTTTTATAAATTTTTCTTCTAAAATTATCAAAGTCTCAATAATCTTCCAAGTCTATAGAATAATCCAGAAATTTCTTCAAAGTCCATATAATAAATTCTCAAAATTTTCCAAGTCCTTAGAATAAAATCTCAAATATTTTCGAAGTCCATATAATAAACTATCAGATTTTTACAAGTCCTTAGAATAAAATCCCAAATATTTTTCCAAGTCCATATAATAAAATATTAAATTTTTACAAGTTCTACTTATCGGAAATTTTTCTAAGTCTTTCAAAGTCCAAAGTCCATCCCTGGTTTCGGCACCATGTATAAAATGACGTTTTGACGGGATTCACTTAAACACTCAACACTTTTAAATTACTTTATTTTTACTTTAACACAATATTACACAAGTTACACAAGGTCCACAAGATACACAAGGCCGATAATCGACATGAAATTTCTTATACGTATTCAACAAAACATTTCGCTAGTGCGATGCAAAACTAAAGTGTCGCCATCTATTGGTAACTTATGAAACTAATTGTCGTAACTTGACATATTTAAACGTAATTAGACAGTGGAGGAACCTACAAGAAAACTTAATTAATATAACAAATATAAATACTCGAGAATAGTTACATATATTAATAGAGTTAGTCTACCACACATTAATAATTTCTCTAAAGAGGCTCTGACGTATTGAACTGAACTTTGTACCCACGTAAGCCTTCCAAAAGACCGAGTATTCCTTCTGGTTGAGTAATAAGGAAAGAGATGAGAATATAAATGTTGGGAACCACTTGCTCACAGCACTGGGAGTTAAGCACTTCATAAATTGTTAGTGGAGCGAGGAAATACCGCATATGAGTTATTATTTCAACTTATAATTATTGGTGATTACGATTAATTCGCTAATCATTCGATTATCTATAATTGAAATTTCTTTTAGTGATTTAAGGTGTTTGAAATGCAATTTAAATAGATAGTTTAGCACACCATATTGAAGTAACTTTATTTATCGTAATTAGTTCAGTAGTTTATGCCTAATAATATAAAAAAATTACTATAATATGTTCGTAAGTACCTATGCTTTTTCTCTTCGACATAACTATTAACTGAATCAATATTTTTCGAATTTTATCATCGTAGCATATTAGTCTCGCAAATAAAGAATAAGCAACTGTTATATTTTATGTAATAATAGGAGAAACCAAATTCGTTAAGCTAATTCTGAATTACATTTTTAATATACACTCCGTATCAAATAAAGCTCGGTACAAACAACTTTCCACGCATAATAATCACGCGAAATAAAATCACTGCTACAAATATGATAGCATAAAAACCCAACAATGCCGTTCCCATTTTTATATATCGTAAAATTTCAATTCTATGTAAATAAACATGGATAACAAAACACGTACGCAACTTGCGAAGATATTTTTATATTCCCGCCACAAAGGAGTACTATAAAAATGGCGCCGAAACATTTTTATTTCCTTGTAAATAACCTCGCGGCTTAATGCTTGTCATATGAGACAAAATGGTACATGGTGGATACCCTCACGGGTCATGAAATTCGAAGGAATTCATCTTTTATCTTGATGTTTAGATACTAGCTGTATCTCTACTACTCTATATACATATTACACGATTTACATGATATTCATGCATTATTTAATCCCACCATACAAAATCTCTCTGACCGCCTCCTTGGTACAGTGGTTGACACGTAAGCGTACAACCGAGGGGTCCTGGGTCCGATTCCCGGTGAAGACGAAGAAAAAAAATGTCTCGGTCTGGCAGGACACAGAAGGCCGATCACCTACTTGTCCCTAAAGAAAATCGATCAGTGAAACCACAGTATTACCATCCTACAGTATGGCGACGAATGTACTTGTGCAGAGAAACGGAGGTAAACTGGCGGGGGGTCGGGCGACGCGGGCCGCTTAATGCAATCACGCTGAGTTTGCATTAACTATCGCGAAAGGACGACGCAGTCGTATTTTTTGTGTAATAATTTTATTATACATAGGTACTTACATATTCTATTATGACGCGCAAAAACTGTTCCGTTTACGGATGTAAATCTACATTGAAATCCCAGAAGGAAACAATATTTCAGAAAGATTGTATTAATTGTATCTGTTGAATTAAAATCAAAGCTATGTATATGTTGTCCTCATTATTTTCTAATCAGATTGTACATCCCAATGCGAATGCATTACTTAGTTAAATGGTATACTTAATATACAATTAAGAACATCCAAAAATAAAGTGTCCACGTAATATTTAGCAGTGCAATATCTGTAATTATATATTTATGAACAAATAATTACATCAGATTTAATAATCGCAATTATTTTGAATGTACATATGAATAAATGATTTCATCATAATATTAATAATCAAAATTGTTTTATTTCCCATTTGTTGCAACCCTAGCGTATTTTCGTGTGGCAGCGTAAGTACCTACGCTGGCGGCGGCATCGCGCGACATCAAAGGCGATTCCTTACTGTAGGAAATAATATTGTAATACTGTGGTGAAACAGATGTATGGATAATGCATCTGCCCCTTACCCCACTTGGGGACACGGGACTTCATATACAAAATCTCAACAAAATTCGTTCAGTTCACCTTAAACTTTATAACAGTATGTGCGGGTAACTTTGTTTTAAAATAATATGCATATGCAATATTAGATAGAGATGTTCATAATGAATTCATATACCTAGCAATATTTTAGATAGAAAAATTGAAAACTTCTAGATATCCTGAAAAAACACTCCAATCGTTTTCTTTCTTGTTTCAATCTATTCAGAATAGATAGGGCTGCCAATATTATATAAATTATATTTATATTTTTATTGTACTAAAGACAGTGCCAGATTTATTAATTTAACTATAACGAAGACCAATAAAATAGTATGAAAGACAGTTATATCAATAACGTTTAAATTTCATTATAGTAGTTGTTTTTACTTCGTTACCAGTTTAAGACGTAGCGGCATAGATATAAGACATAGTGACCGATCACCACCGCCCACGAATTTTTGTACAGGTGTCTTTGCAAATACGTGTAATAGATAAAGAATGGATTTACGGGAATAAAGAAATGGTCAACGAAAATTAAAAGAAAAGCCTTCTTTTTAGTCGACTAGTGACAACCCTGTTTCATCTCATACGCTAGTGTTGACTTTTCATATCGATAAATTGAACCGGAATGTGCCGGAACTAAGAGATCTCGAGTTTCATGTCAACTTATATCTGCGTCAGCTTATTACAATTTGACAAATATAATACATGGAGTCAAACGGTTTCCTGCGCAAAGAAAATTGTTTACTTACATCCAGTTGAATACTGGCAAAGGTAAAGAATATTCTTGAAATACGCAAAATATAATTTATTTCGATTTGAATTCGCTAGAAAGTAAAGTCTCAATCTCTATTAATAAAAAATATTGGGTCGATCAAACTGACGAACCAATGAACTTGTCTATTTTCATATTTGTAACTTTACTTGATTAAAAAAGGTACGATTTATTATTTAGTAGCAATCCATAATGCATTTGACAGATCAAAATGAATAGAAAATACAATTTTACAATATAGCTACGTTAAAACTTTAGTACCTAAATATTCGGAATTAAGTTCTTATGAATCTGTAAAATGGGTCCAACCCTTTCCCGAGTCAGTTATTTTGATAAAATTGAATATCAATGATATTCAGAACACGACATTACGTAAAAACACGTCCTAATGTGATCCCATATCCTTTTGTCTCCAAACCCTCTCATTTACATTGTTATTTACCGCCTGACTAGCCTGAGGGGCTGGTCAAGCGTGTCTATATCCATTCTTGTATCCTATTTACATATTTTATACGATGAAATACTTATTTATTGTATCACTAGCTGTTTAGGAATGTTATCGTTTTTCGTATTATATCAAAGGACTTACACAACGAATCTTACTACTCATCCATACTAATATTATAAATGCGAAAGTAACTCTGTCTGTCTGTCTGTTACTCAATCACGCCTAAACTACAGAACCAATTTGCATGAAATTTGGTATGGAGATATTTTGATACCCGAGAAAGGGCATGGGCTACCTTTTATTACGAAATAAAAGGTAGCCCATGCCCTTGCCATGCCACGGGCGAAGCCGGGGTGGACCTCTAGTACTTATATACGCGAAAGTTTGTAAGAATATATTATGGATGTATGGATGTTTGTTTTCTTTAACGGAAAATCAGCTGATAAGTTTAGGATAGTATACAGGGTACGTCGTGAGTAAAACCGCAGAATCCAGTTTGTAAATACTAGAATTATTTCGATTATACACGCTAAGCAAATTGCAAACAGTTTAGTTCAGAATAAAGTCATCTCATGCTTGAGCAACTCGAACCCAAGATTTATACCCACTTCATTTAACGAACACAAACTATTAAAGAACATATAATATCGTTTACAAACAGTTCCTCACAAAACCCATAAATAAACTAGCTAATTCAACCTCATTACATTAGAGAAGAAGTAGGTCGCTACAGCTAAGCGTCTCTAGAATTAAAAAAAGCATTAAGTGAAGCGACAGTTACTTTATATTTCCTTCCATTTGACCTGTTTGCTCGTTGCAATGTTATTTTAGTTTTCAATTGGTATCGGCACCTGGGACTATTTAAAATGAGATTTAAAAGTATTCGAATTGAACACGACTACTGACTGTCTACGTTTGGGATCTTTTGTTTGGATTAACAATGGATAACCAAATGGATTATAATATTATAGATTACTTGCTTGAAGTTCGAACTCATAACCTATTTTCAGTACAGTTAATCTGCGAATTAAGTAGATAATTTATCAAAGCATACAAAGATAGAATTGTGGTAAGGAAACAATAATATTCCCAAAATACCTAAACCTAAGTAAACAAAAACTACGTATCACTTATTATTGGCATACTTAATATTAACGTAGAGTTAACTTATCTATAAAATATTAAATATTTTTTCTTGTGCTTCTTTAGGGGCTCTATATTTATAGAATAACATATCTTGCTTGCTCTTCTATGAAACTCAATAAACACCGGCTTTCTTCTAAAGCATTCTTCCAAGAAATCTAACCCCAACCTAGCGTTCGGAAGTCGTTCATTTTTGTTTCTTCAAACGTTATTGAGTCAGCGGAAAATAAAAAAATAAGGAAAACCTTTAACAAGCAGGAAGCTTTGCCTTTAAAGGAGGCACATTGACAAACGGCTACAGGACTACCGGTCCCACATTTGATGTTAGGTACAATGAAAGAGACATTTCCTAATTTTATTGACGTCTTTCTTACTAAGCCAAATTATACACATAATTTTTAATAATAGGGTTGCAAATTGCCTGGTTTATTCAATAAATTCCCGTATCAGGGGTATATTACTTTGTTATTCTTATATTCTATATATATTTCTCATAGAAAGAAAAATATTTACGTCATGTGTGTAAAGGTACACTTATTATGACCAGATATTAAAGCAAGGTTCTACGTGCATTTCACATGTTTTTGCAATATATTTCATTGCTGCTTCTCTTCTATGTTCTATTGGTCGTATCATTATGGGTATAGGCTTTAATTTATGGAGGTGATAGCCCTCCTCGATAAATGGCCCACACTAAAAATCAGTACGAGCTAGTAGTTGCTAAAATTAGCACGTTCAACCATCCAAGCAAACCAGTATTCACATATTATTTAACATCCGTCTTCTTTGGAAGTTATACCTTCCTCAATACGAGCTAGTCCAATTCAGGAAGCCTTCTACTCCCACAAAAAAGCATATTATTTCCTAACCTATTCAGCATTACTTAAGAAAGTAAGGACGTCTGGGTCAAACGAATCCCGGCGGAGTTTTGTCCAACCGAATAAAACTGGCCGAGCGAATAATGTCACATTACAATGCATTGGCTGTCGGTATGGGATTACTGGAATGTGTGTAATGGGCCGAACACGAGATGGATTTGTGTGGACCTAACGTTAGAATTTAATGAAGGATTTTCTTATATCATTCTTACGCGCGATTTATTTTTGAGATGAGGTTCTGAATTTTAAAACTTTGGATGGATGAATTTGGTTATAATAGAACGTTTATAACGAACGTAACGTTTATTTTTTAAATATAAAGAGAGGATCTTTATGGTAGAGTTCTGTTGTATAATTTAGAACATAATGTATTTTAATTTTATACTAATAGTCGATAATTATGCAGGCTTAGATTCTGTGTTTGTTGCATAACACGAATTCTTACTACTAATACGAAGAATTACTTACTTTAATATCATAATAGTTCTTAACTTAAATAAGATTTAAGAAATATACACTGTGTTGGAAATAAAAATGGTTTTGAAATTTACAACACAAAAATAAAGTGCTATCTAAATCGAGAAAAGCTATAACAATATTCTACGAAAATTTGAACCGATAGCGGGTGAATAATGGATATAATATCTACTAAAAATTACCACCTTCACACTAGCATAGAGTAGGTATTAACTAAAACTATCAACCCAACTCAAACTTCGTAAATCCATATTTGAACAATGCTTGCACTTAGAATATCCAGGACTACCTTACATAATCTCAATCGATCGGCCAATCACAATCTAATTGGATGGCATACAATCTTACTATGGAGTCATCATGTAGTGACGGGGGCTTAGGCACTATAATGTAACGAATTGACAGGAGCTTACATAAGTCTTGGGGGTTATCATGTCTTAAAGCAGTGTTAATTCCAGTGTGGGAAGGTGATGGCGCTAGACACTATATAGCTGTCTTTTTTTCACAGTGTGGAATAATGCTTGTGGTTGTGTGTACATTATACAAAGTAAGTATAACAAAGTAATAATAGTATAATAGGTGATATTAGCATTATAGTATAAAAGGTTACAGAAAATAATATACAAGCGGTTTTATATGTTATGTATATGTATATGTTTTAACTTTCACTGAGTTGTTTTCAGTTTTCACCCTTTCAGGGACTGTGCAATTATATTAACTTTTAATATGAACCTAACTTTCTTGAAATTTGGTTTTATATAATATTATTTCTTTATTTCTTTCCAATAGGTCTAGTAATAGACTAGGATATAGTCCTGAATTCAATTGCGGAAAGTTATAAATAGTTTTAACTTCTTGGCAACTCTCAATCCATCTGTGTAACGATTCTATGGTCGAGTTTTGTACAGATGTTCGGATTTTTTTCTCCCGATTTGTTCAGTGCTTGTTATAATTGCTGTAAATAGATGTTAAGCAGACTGAAAACGTAGATATTATAGAAAACTGACGGTTTCGTCTCATCAAATAAAAAAAAGACGGGTTGCACTCCGGGAGTGCCGGCAGAAGTGAAAACTTGATTATTAACGCTGAGCATGTTTGGTATCCATCCGTCTTACGCTTTTTCGATCAGGTCACGTGTCCTGACGCGGGTTTAATATTTTATACCCAACGCCGCTAAAGAAGTTTTCACTTCAAACATTCCATGCAATGTATGTTCAATTGAAATATATTGTATCCCAATTGATACTACAAACAATATGAAGTGATAGTAATTTTCTTTTCACTTACACATTGTACAACATAGCCATAATAACTTCAGAAAGGTGCTGTAATATATAAAAAAAATCTTATATCAATACAAGAACCACGCAGCTAATCGCAGTAAGGTATAAAAGAGTTAAGGTGCCAGAAATTCGCGCGTCTCGACATTTTCTAATAGAATCCGGAACATTCAATTATCCCAAGAGGTTATCTACGATATTTGAACCACCTGTAATTGAAGTCTGCTATTTTGGTGACAAAGCGTACTTTAATGGCTTTGATGATAATTGATTGTATTAGCTGAATGGGTTATATGAGTACATATTAAATTCCTTTAAACGCATTGATCCCTTCTATTACTATTAATTAAATTACTTAATAAAAAAATGGCAACATATTTTTATGATTGATGAATATATAATACATTATTATATATCATATATATAATAATGTATTTAAAGTCCATTTAAAAGTCTTTAATTCCACAATGTTTTTATTGCATTAAATATGGATTGGATTTGCAACATTTTACTACAGTACCTACCTAATTATAAACAAAAAGAAGGAAAGTGAAAGAAATAATGTAAATAAACCGCAGTCGGAAAGCTTTCTAAATAAACAGTTCACAATAAAGAAACGCTCCATAAAAATGAACAGACAAGAAAAAGTAACTATTAATAGGTCACAAAGCAACAATAAAATATAATTTTCATTATCCTTCTACAATAACGCCGTCTTGGAATAATTGGTTTTACGTTTTTATATGATACGCGAAACGAGATGGAAGTTTATTTATTCATAGTTTCCAGAATCGTAAATACAGTTACAGATAAGATGTGAAATAAGGTGAACGTTATGTTTTTCAACGTGTTTTATGTTTGGTGTTGTGTTTATTTATTTGGTACAATCCTACTTCCTATAACTAGTCCTACTAAAAACGCTATAGTTAGTACGAATATATTGTTACTAGTATGATTGTTACTCTATCTTGTGGAATTCACTGAACAGTTATTGATGATACTTAACAGAGATGTAGTTTATGTAGCAGAATAACACATAAGCTATATAAATATATGCTATTGCAGATTGCCCGCGTAAGTCCGCGGACGAAACCGCGCGATGTAAAAAGCGAAATTGTTTTTGTTTGTCTTTCTTTCTGGGGCTTTTTAATGGTATGATTTTGTTTCTGGAGATAGTTAGGAAACCAGAGAGTGGCATGTTTATTTGTTGCAATGAAACACCCCATGAGAATTTTCTTTAACCACGCAGGGGAAGCCACGGGTAGAAAGCTAGTTGACCATAATATTATGCTTTCTCTTGTATTGTCTTATGACTTATGTGTTCGTTCTAGCCGCTCCAAGTTGATCAAAATTTCTGCATTTTTCCACTCAGTACCAAATTTTAAATGTCAAAGACAAGTCTATCTGACTGAAATTTGAGTCCTGTCTCTCCCATATATACTGGATATTGGCAGAGTCCCTGCTTATTGGAGCCGTTGATTAAGAGAAGAAGAATGATCCCTCTTATCTACCAAAAGTCCAAAACGCACTAAGTATATACAACAATTTTCAATGTAAAGTGATACAATAGGACAGGCATCAATTCGCTTTGACCCAATTCGATTGTCAGACGCATTTTTAAATTTCATTATAACGAAGGGGCTCCAATAAATTACAGACCTTTGTTGGTGAATTCATTGGATGTGTTTTGTCATTTCTCGGTTTAATAGGATTACGTAATTGCTTGCGTCAAATAGAACGGGAATTAACTTCGTATTTACTACATTTCTAAATAGATAATAGAAAAGCTAAGTTTTCTTGATGATATTTATTAAATAACTAGCTGTGCTCCGCGGTTTCACCCGCATTGCTCCGCTCCTGTTGATCTTAGCGTGATGATAAATATAACCTATAGCCTTCATCGATAAATGGGCTATCTAACACTGAAAGAATTTTTCAAATCGGACCAGTAGTTCCTGTGATTAGCGCGTTCAAACAAACAAACAAACTCTTCAGCTTTATAAAATTAGTATAAATATACAGTTATGTATAAAGCCCAATTATGCAAACTCAGCATAATATAAAAATTTATAGATATATTTTTTATTAAGCTACGATACAGGAAAAAGTTTAAATACTTACAAGCGTGAAACTTTGATAATTGCGAACTGAGCATTATCAAAGATAACGTATTTATACCGAAAATGATAAATGAATGCAAAATTGATATTTAATTGCTGGCAATCGTTGGTGCGGTGTTTAATAACATAATTTATGAGCCGTTGTACATGTAAGAGGGATGACAGACTATTTAGAACGGATTACGAATAATCCGCAGTGTGTACATACCCTAATACCGATTTAGCTAAACATTTGGCTGAATATGAATTAAAAACAAATGCGTTGTGGTCTGGCTGGTTAGATTTTGAATAAAGAAACAGCTGTCAAATTAATCCTGTAATAGTATCTATGTAGGTATAAAAAAATTGTCGTTCTTAATTTAAATTTAAATTTGAATAGTAGAATAATTATTTCGTTTTAACTCGATTAGTTGAAAAAAATTATGAAATTGCTGGATTTAAAGTTTTAATTAAAACGATAAAAATATCATTTGAATAGTAGAAAATTATTATTAGTACCTACTTCTCTATAATACTTTTATCTGGATTGTAAGACGGCTCTACGTGTTAATAACGGAATAAAAGGTACCTATCCTGTTCCTTATAATTGAGAGTATTTAAACTAATTATATAGAGTTATTTAGGTAAGTATGTGGAAATATACCGACAGACAGAGAAACAATTTCTTTTTTGTGCGTGCAAGCTCCAAAATTGTCTTCCATGTTAAGAGAATTAGACCTTACAATTCGCTTATAAATATACACCAGCTTTATTTCGAGTGAGTTCATATATGATGTGCATTGTGCATGCGCTGCGCTTAATACCTATTTTATGTTCGGCATTAATTACCCCAGAACATAATGTTTGAGATTTAGATCTATTACCGATTCATCCGCAAAACTCATCCGAATTATTTTAGTTCCCGATTCATCCGAAAAAATATTCCCGATTCATCCGAAATCCAAATTATAATTATATAATTACCAATTCATCCGAAAAAATATTCCCTTTTCATCCGGCATGAAAATATCCTTAAATAAGACAAGAAAAAGTATAGATAGCAGAAAAAATATTTTAAAATATATTAACTCATATTTTTAATATACTGTATTAGGTATTACAAATTATATGTATGTATAAATACAAGTACTCACTTTTTTACAATATTTTTTCACTTTTTAACTGACTTCCCAAAAAGGAGGAGGGTCTCAACTGCCGAGTTGTGTTTTTTTGTGTGTTTGTACATCGATAGCGCCCAAACGCGTTGACCGATTGATGTGATTCTTTTTACATTCGACCCGAAATATATTCCGAGTGGGCCCATTTCAAGAATATTTGAAATCGATCCAGTAGTTTCCAGGCGGAGACAATCGGTCGATTTCTCGAACTTGCGAGACGATGTACACTAACTTCTACTGCACGTATCGTGTTGTAACTTTGCATACGAATGTAGATAGAGACTAACCGACTTTTAAAAGAAGAAGAAGTACCTACATACGTAACGAATTCTCGCTTGAAATTTCGTGTTGTACCCTTCTTACAACACTAAAAAGTGAATTGAATATACCTGTCCGACTTCTAAGTACGTGTTAGAAGTCGGGAAGGTTTATTATTTTTACCTTTTGGAAGTCGGTTTTTTTTAAATTTATTTTTATAAGATAAACTGTACGAATCTATTCCTACATTATCTAAAATGCCCAAAAAAAAACTAAAAAGAAAAACATTACCTACTTACTACAAAAATAATATCTTCTAATATTCAAAATCTTTTATTTGTCGTCGGTCAGGTGACACGACCAACCTGTAAAAAA